>JWJB01010682.1:0-11557 GCA_000812895.1 Rutstroemia sydowiana
CTCAAATTCCTCTCTGATGACCCTCTGCATTAGCTTTTCGGTCGTCGAATCAACGCTACTTGTCGCCTCATCCATTATCAATATATTACCCGCACCACCGCCTTCCTTTTCACCAATTATCCTCTTCCTCAAAATCGCTCGTGCAAGACAACATAGTTGTCTTTGACCCATAGAAAAGAATTCCCCATCAAGCTGCACATCCAACCCACCCTTCTCCCTCACAACTCCCCAAAGCTCCACCTTCTCCAATACCCGTATAATCCCCTCATCCGTATATCTCCCCTCAGGATCCAAATTATATCTCACCGACCCGCGCAAAAAGAACGGTTCTTGCGGAATTGCATTCAGCTTTGCGCGCACTACTTGTCGCGGTATACTTGCAATATCCACCCCATCAATCTCAATCAAACTCTCGTTAGACCTCAGTTCCAACATGCGAAACACAGCCGCTACAAGCGAACTCTTTCCACTTCCACTTCTTCCACAAATCCCCACCTTCTCGCCTGCTCTTATACTCAGATTTAAATCCCGCAGAACGCTTACTGAGGTAGCATCTGTCTTATAAGACGCATGTACATTGGTGAAAGAAATCTCGCCGAATTCAGGCCAAGAAGTAGGAACGATGCTTGTTTCGCTGGGGAGATTCTCGCATGCAGTGGTAAGAGAGAAGGTTTTTAGGCGGGATATGGCACCGATAGCTGTCTCGAGTTGAGTCCAGTTTTTAATGATGTCGGCGAGCGATTGGTTGAATGTCATGACGTTGAGGAGTGCAAGACCCACGTACCCTGGGCTTAGGGAACTGCGTAATTTGACGATGAGAATCATTAGGATGATGGCGAGTACAGTGACGAGGAGATCGAGAACTAGGGCTAACCAGCGTTGAATACAGTAGAGGAGGTAGTAGGGCTTCTGAGAGGAGTTGAGTAGGTTGAGATGTGTGTTGTGGAAATGGGTTGTCCATCCAAAGGCGCGGATAGTGGGAAGACCGCTGAGCGTTTCAAGGAAGTGTGTGTAAAGAGGAGACTTAGCTTCAAGGTCTAAAAGACGGATTTGTCGGGAGGTACGGAGGTAGAATTTTTGGAGAACTGTGTGAAGTCACCGGTTAGTATTTTGTGTTAGGCTTAGATATTGGGGGTATTGCTTACTCCAGACTATAAGGACAACGACGGGGATGGTGGCGGCGAAATAGGAGGCTGATATGGACATTAGTACTGCGCCCATAATGGCAAGGACAGCCGCGGCTGAGAGATCAACAAGTGCATATGGTAGGTCGACGTCGATAATAGTCATATCCTGGCTGAATCTATACCAAATGTCAGTACGGCGTCGTTTGCATCAAAATAATCCCCCCTCAATTCAAACATAAATATACAAAGGACGCGAACTTCCACTCCGATTTCATCAACTTTTACATCCCAAATAACATCATAAGAAACAACCACAAAGCGAACATACCTATTCGTCGTAACACCCGTATCTGTGCTCGTAAAAAAGCTCAATGGCGCCCCCATCACACTCCCCAACAATCTACTATGCAAAACCTCCGCGCTCTTGGGTACCATATACAACAGCAAATTACCAACAGCAGCCACACATCCTAGCAAAGAGATGCCCGTCAGCATGGCGAATATTCCCAACCAATAAGCATTTGCCTCATTGCCCTTCGCCTCCACAGCACGCGTCCAATAGGTGAGGCAAAATTCCGGCATCTTAAACGCGCCGCCGAAAATAAGAACGAACGTGAAGAACAGCATGCTGGGCAGGAAGCCGATGGAACCAAAGTAGTATTTGTAGACGGAAATATCACCCGTTTGACGGTTCAGGTCGGCTAGTTCGTTGGTGAGATCGTCATACTTTGGTGTAGGGAATGGAGTACTCTTGACAGAACCGACCTGCTCAAGCGTAGTAACCTTCCCTATATTTTCTAAATCGTCCCCTTCTGCCTCCTCAGACTTACACCTCGCATTTAAACTCCACACATAGCCATTTCTTCTCCTCAGTTCTTCCGTTGTCCCTTGTTCCACAATCCTACTACCCTCATCTTCACCCTTCCCCAACGCAACCACATAGTCCGCGAAATCCAACCGATGAACTGCATGTGTAACCAACAGAACCGTCGTGCCCATCTCGCGTAAAAGCCCGCCACCATTCCGCCCAAACAACCTTTTGAAAACTTGGTCTTCTGTTTCGGCGTCTAGGCCTGAGGAGAAATCGTCGAGAATTATGAAAGGCGTTTTGGCATATACGGCACGTGCGAGTGCTAGCCGTTGCTTTTGTCCACCACTTAGTGAGATTCCACCGCTTCCTACTCGCGTTGCTGTAGTAGTGGAGTTTTGTTAATTCAACTCCTGAGATAGACAGAAGAGAAATGGATAGAAGCAGATAAAATCACATACCACTCCCATCAGGCAAGACCGCAATATCATACTCCAATGCACAAGCCCTCAGAACCTTCTCATACCACTTCACATCAAAAACTCCCGGCCCCAGAATATTATCCCTGATAGTACCATTCTGGATCCAAGGCGTTTGCTCCACAAACGCTGTGTTCGTCGTTCGAGTGTAAATGAATCCCTTTGATGAAGGCGTCTCCCCAAGCAAGCCTTTAAGTAGCGTGCTCTTGCCACAGCCGACGGGGCCAATGATGAAACATATTTGGCCACAGGAAAGCGAGTAGCTGAAATCTTGGATGATGCTCGGGCCTCTGGCACTCCATGAGAAAGTGGCGTTTTGGGCTATGAGCATCTGGGGCGTGGGTTCTTCTGCTTTTGGTTGTATAGGGGCCAAATCATCTAATTCGATGTCGGATGTTTGTATTTTTGGAGTTATTTGTGAAGGAGCGCCGACCATCTTCACTGTGGGTGCGCGTGTAATGGTCTCGTTGGAAGAAGAGCGCTTCGCAATCTGGAGACGGTGATCTTTGCGTGATTCGGATTTGAGGAATGCCTGGATACGGTCGAAGGAGGCGAGGGCTGTGTTTACCATGAGTATAGCTCTGATAAGTGTGTTCATCGGATTGGATAATAGTGCTATAAGAGACATAGCTGTATATGCACTAGAGGTAGTCAATTGTTTTCCGCTATAATGTGCTGAGATGACAAATATCGTGAATGTGGCTAGCGGCGATAAGACACCGGTGCTATTTGCTGCAGTTCAAACAAGTCAGCAAGTGCTTAGTGTTCCTCATCTATATTGATTGAGTATGGAAGTGAATCTGATCTCCATACCGAGAAATACGCGGCCGCAGATGAGCTTGCGGTATAACATTGATAGATGAACCTCTGATACACGAAGTGATTGAATCATGTTGGTGATTATATCAGTGAAACCTAGCATTTTTGCCGCCTTAAGATTAATGTCAGTATACTTCACGTTGAACACATTCAAGATAATTGCCAACTCTCGACTTACTTTCATGGAGCCAAGCATAGAGGCCGTGACATCAACACGCGTCTGTATGCCGCGCATCCAAGCCTTCTGCGCATTCCCTGTCGACTTAGCCAAAAGAAATACGCCTACGACACAGCTGATAGCTACCGAGCAAGGAGCCAGAAAAGCTAAACCAAGTTGTCGTTCTAAGAGATATAGAGCGATAGCTAATTCAATCGGAACAGCCCAGAGTTCATGTATCATGGTGAATCCTTGGCATATGGCATCTTCGGGGATAAAAAATCAGCCAAATTATCCCAGACTCCCATAAAGTGAACAAGACAACAGACTGACATACCAGTATCGTTAGCCATCAGTGTAACAGCAACCGATTCATCGAGCGCGGTGATGCTCAAATCGAGGGTCTTGGAGTATATTAATGTCACCAGAGACCCTCTGATTATTGTGTTGAAACGATAAGTCATATGATTATACCCTCCACTACAAACCGCCATTCCCAAAAACACAAGCCCAAAAGCTCCAGTAAGACCCCAACCAATACTCTCCGCTTGATTTTCATCGTTGGCAAACTTGACTGTCTCAGACAGTAGGAAAGGCTGTACGTAAGTAAAAGCAATCATGCAAATTCTCGGCAGAACCCCATAAGCAAATGCGCCTTTTGCGGCCTTCAGCGTTGCCCAACAAAGCGCCCGCTTTCTACTCTGATCGCAACCATCCCAGGCCGCTTGAGCACGGAGATACAAATATTCAGAACTCATATCTTCACCAATAGGATAAAGATCCTCGTTACGGATGACGCGCTGGAAGCCATCTCTCATAAGGGAATTAAGCCACCAGAAGAAACTACGACTATATATTCCACTCGTAGTTTCCGGCGATGCATGTCGGTATCTGTCGAGTAGAATGTGTCGCTTCTCGACCGCTTCCGCAATAAGAATCATGATCTTGATGCTTAGCGTACTAGTAAAGACTGCGGCTGTGGGATTGTTTAATCGGTTAAGCCAGAGCGTTCGTGCGTGAGCCACGTCCAGTGGAACGGTTAGTAAAAGCCATGCATTAATTATGGCTGATGGTCGCACGGATCGTAGGTGCTCAATATGCGACAGTGTACAGAGACTAATTGCATCTATCAACGTCAGAGTCGCTGCAGCTATGGTCGCCCGCGTGCGTAATGTTGATGTGGTGATATTTATAATCAGCAACGCAGCCTGCATGATGGTAAAGACTCCAAGAAATAGCTATATACAGATTGTCAGCAAAAGCTGGCTTCACGTTGACCTGAATCGTACCAATTTATTACTATGCAAAAAGCTTCCAGTCACTTTTCGAGGCTGTCCTTTCAACATCCATATTCGTACAGGTAGCGCAAGTAACAGAATTGCAGATGGTACGCTAGAGAAGAAAACATCTTCGAATAAGGGAGTAAAGTCAAATCTTTCAGACTCAACGGGCCCGAAATTATTAACGTCAAAACCTATGTCGGAATGATTGCTCGACATTGCTAGCTAGAATTTAAGCTTGCCTTGGTCGATGCAATTGTTGAATTGTGATGGTTAGCCCAAACTTTTGACACCGCAAGTACAGGATAGACCGAGGGAATGGTGAATGGCGGAGCACAAGATAACTTATACGCAAAAAGCGACAATCAACAAACTTTAGATTTCCCTCCATAAAACTCGTTCTTCCTTTCTTTTAAGCAAAAATTTTTGACGATTAATTCATGGATGGCGATATACAAACCCCAATGTCAGCATAAAGATAAGCATATGGTGGGCTTACGAACCAACCAATCGAGTCTCGAGTTCACACATGACTACTCCGTACCCCGCAGCCATTGACTTCTACCTTACTCCGCAGAGCTTCATATTCCGGCGCGTTGAGAACTGTTGCCTATTGTATTGTATACATCACCTCACAGATGAATCGCTTGGCAATAATTGATTCATTGGCATATGGAACACAAAACACATGCATACGTAAAGACCTTGTCATTGAACGCGTATATAATGCTGCTCGATGAAGAGATATGGGAAATCTCCAATCTTCAACTTTCCATTATGATCTGAACCTACAAACAGACCTCAGCTCCCTGTTGAGGGGTAAGTACCAGAGCATATAGAACAGTTTTGCTTGAGCGCTTTTGACAAAACAACTTTGCACAGACATGATTGGTAGCAAAAATCAAAGTAGATGAAATGCACTCGCACTTTACATTCGAAACCACAAATTATGTAGCTGGGGTCGACGTTATGGTTTGTGTAAGTGCAAACGGAACTACAAAACCCCATGGGACGCTAAGGATCCATGCACTCGTGCGGAAGTCACACCTTTAAATCAATCATAAGGGCTGGCAGGGGTGCAGTGACTCGTTAATCAGGCCAGCAGCCCCCACAAACCAATACTGGTACCTCAATGTTCATCTCTTACAACTACCCAGCACTTGCAATTGTTGCTGGTATCATGATGGAATTCCATTGTCTCACCAGTGGCTTTCTCCCATACATCCCTCCGCATATTCCACAACTTTGAACACCATATTTACACTCGAACGGAGCCCTCCAATGCCCCGCAGAGTATATATCGACCCCCACATACTCTCCTGGGCATTGAGCTTTATTCCGGCCCATTCCCGAGAAGAAAATTAGTCTTCGCCTTCCAAGATGTAACTTACTCGCTAGTTTCTAGATATTGGAGAGACCAAGACTTTCACCATGGTAGATGACAATTTGAAATTTTCAGAGTTCACAATCTGTTAGAGTCGCAGGTGTTGAACATAGTATATAGCGCAAAGACGCCTGGCGGATTCAAGCCATGATATAAATAAGGAAGAGGTTCAGATGGAAGATGATCGAGCTTGATAGTTGTGTTTGTTGCTATCGCGGCTTATAAAAGTATCGATAACTAGATTACCTAGCTCATCGAATTCTACCTGGTAGGCTGGTAACTGTGAAATGGGCGTATTCTATCCATCCCAAGGTTTTCAACAAATGCAGAAGAGTAAAGTAGAGAAATGTATCTAACTCAATTGAAGATCGGCTTCTAGACTCTTAGATAGCAATTCAATCGGTTGCCAATATCCAGACAGTGTTCCTAACTGTACTTATCATTAATTGACGGTGGCGATCATATTTATTTGTGGGATGCATCTCTTGCTGCTGTCATAGTATATCCTCATCTCGCATCCAGCTCCTTACCTTCCTCATAAAACAATTACGCAAGGATTTTCGCAATTTTACAGTACAAAGTCATTTCAGTTTACTTTCTTCTCTCCCTCTCGTACAATGTGACTTCTTGCCAATAATTTGTAGGTGGATACTGATAAGAAGTGATTCATCACACAATTAAGAATTGATAATTTCAATTGAGTTTGAAATTAACTGGTATCACCGAATAATGAATGCGCGTCCAATGTTGCCGATAAGTTTCGGGGGTTTCCCATCACAACGGATACTGTACCCATATTTTGGTTTTGCAGCGGTATTCTTATCAGAGTTTTTTTTAGTGGGGTTTATACCAGGTATTGGGCCGAATGTTAAATGCGGTATGCGCGGTAGGGTTAATACCAGTTTCTTGTTCTTATATTCGTTGAATTTGTATTGCTTCTAATTTTAGTACTCGTCGGCTTGCATCTACAGATGCGGTATTGCTCTACGGTCGTTTGATGGGCGCGATGGATAGAAAAGGAGTTGTACAAGTATCTACACCGTGATGATTTGAGCTCAGCAGGTGGCTGGATTGGAAAACAGAATGAGAGCGGGACTAGTTGTTCTGTACCTGCTACACTGGACTGGAGAGTACTAACTTTGTTCTGTAGTGCTGAAGACCTGAGGTATATGAACTTTGAAGTATACTGATAACACTACTCGAGTAAGAAGCAGAGGACGTCAAAAACCGAACTAGGATTATATCACGCCATCTTATTCATGCTAGGCGATCCCGTCGTATAGGATGAACCTCTGAAGAGAGTTCGCGATACAGGATTTCGGGGCCAGCGAGTCTCGTTGATTGGATACAGACTCTACAAAACTATAAGGAATGCAGAAATAGACTTTCTTGGAAAAGATAGACATCAAGGTTTCTTGAAGGCGTTTTCTAGAAGCTCTACGGATGTATTGATTGTTGATTATTGCCTTATAACTTTTCGCACTTCGGCCTTGCAGCAGGCTAATTGATGTCATTGCACAGCTTATTTGGCATCACCAGATCTACATACCCTTACTTACAGTATCATTCCGTACACTGTAAAGTACAGTAAGAAGGAGGAACTAGAAGGATATGATCGTCGACAATGTAACGTACCGTAGAGTGCCTTGATCTTACCTTCCTAGTAAGGTATTCATCTCATGCTTCTCCATCTGACATTCTTGCCTTCGGTTTCTCTTTCTCTGTTTGCTACCAGGGTTATCAGGGTACGTTAGACTACTGCACTTCACGGGATTAATTCCGAACTCCTTGAACGCCACCATCGATCAAATTCTTTGTACTAGACTACTTAGTATACATCATCATTAACCTAACAATACTGGTGCTTCTCTAACCAAACCAAATGATTTCATCTCATCTCTACCCAATCAAACAAGATATATTTCATGATTTCAGGAGTTAATCAATCCTTTATTTCAATACCAACCTCTTATCTCGCTTTAAAGTAGTTTTAATCTAATATCGGGAATACTCTGATTTAGCACCCCACACTATGATACGCAATATAGTTTAAATTTCAACCAATACCCTGACAAGGAAAAGCAAGCTCATTTCCTTACTTTTCCTCCCTCACATATCAGCCGCTCACCATGTCCTGTTCTAAGACTTTCAAGTATCCAGGTTATAACTCGTGCATATATGAGTAAGATTGACGATCTTATTGATATTTGGAAAAACTAGTTGAGTTTCCACAGAATATCACCAAATCCAGTGTGTTCCGAAGATTCTAAGGATTGCCATGGAGCCACCGGCCGTAAAGTAGTGGGCTCAGTGGGCACAGTGGATATTTTACCAGTCACCATGATTGATAATTTATTTCTTTTATCGCGATAGCTTGGATAGCTTGGCCTATGATATGAAGTTTCATCCACCATATGCGAAATAGCACGAAGGTTTACCCAAGGGGAGGCTTAAGCTTTCCCATCTGTCAAAGGAACTGGATTGATATGGATCGTACCTATGTACAAAGAATTACTTTAGACTGGGCACACGAGCATAAGATTAATCTAGGGTCTCAACGCCTCCCTGATAACGGTAAGCCTAGTAATAAGGAAAAGATCATCTCAAAAATAATCCTGCGCCAACAACCTACCTCGGCCAAGATTTTTTTTTGACATTTAATAAAGGTTGTTTCCCCTCTTATACTTTTTTTCTTTCCTTTCTTGTTTCGTTTTAGACTCTATTTTAATTCTTCTTTCTATCTGGAAGGATTGATTGGAATTGTCTTCTTCTACGCCGTCGTCTCTATATATAGACATAATAGAATAGACAAATAGAAGGAGTTGAATACAGGTTCATCTTCCTTGCATTTTATCCCATATTACTTAATCGCATAACTTCCCATTGGTCCATCAACCAATTGGCAAGATCAACTATGGAAGCCAAACCACCACACTCCTCGGGAGGTGACGCAGAGAAGGGATTCACCCCCTCGCGCTCCAACTCCACCTCCAATGACCGAGACCAAGGCTTCATTGCCGATGGTCCCAAAGCACCATGGAAAACGCGCTTCGTCGATAGCTTCCGTCGCGATCCCAATGTTTCCGTTACCAAGGCGAGCGAGCGAGAGGTTTCCGGCCATGGCTTCGACCACGAAGCTGCTGCGCTAGCAACTGCCAATTCGGGACTTTCGAGGAAATTGAAGGCGAGACATTTGCAAATGATTGCCATTGGTGGCAGTATTGGTATGCTATTTTTCTTTTCTCTCTCTATTCTGTATAGCCTCGCAGGAGATGCGCTGCATATCTTCATATTACCGCCAATCCTGAATTGCCCCAAACATACGCACAGTAATAGATGCTAACTCGTCTTTTCTCCCCCGCACAGGCACAGGTCTCTTCGTCACATCGGGTGCAGCCCTCTCAAATGGTGGACCGGCATCACTCATCATCGCATACGGTATCATCGGTATAATGCTTTTCTGCACTGTTCACGCCTTGGGTGAAATGGCCGTGGCCTTCCCAGTTGCTGGTTCCTTCTCTGCCTACTCAACACGTTTTATCGACCCTGCGTGGGGTTTCGCCATGGGTTGGAATTACGCTATCCAATGGCTGGTAGTCCTTCCGCTCGAAATCGTCGCCGCTTCTATCACTATCGGATACTGGCCTGGAGCTGATAGTACCAATTCTGCCGCATGGGTCACAATCTTCTTCGTGCTGATCGTGGCTATCAATTTCATCGGTGTGAAAGGATACGGTGAGGCAGAGTTCGTCTTCTCTATCATTAAGGTTGTGGCTGTGATTGGTTTCATTCTTTTGGGTATCATTCTCGACTGCGGAGGTGGTCCCGACGGCGAGTATATTGGAGCCCGTTTCTGGTACCCCAACACCGTACCAGATACCTATGCCGGCTACAGCAACGCAGCGAATCAAGATGATGCCGGAAACCCCGTTCCCATCGTAAGCGGTGCCTTCAACAATGGCTTCAAAGGTCTATGCAGTGTCTTCGTTACCGCAGCATTCTCGTTCTCAGGAACCGAATTGGTTGGACTTGCAGCAGCTGAGGCGGCCAATCCTAGAAAAACTCTACCCACAGCTATCAAGCAGGTTTTCTGGCGTATCTGCGGTTTCTACATGGTTGCACTCACTCTTGTCAGTGTGCTCGTTCCATACGGCGACAAGAGACTATTGGGATCCTCCTCCACAGACGCCAAAGCCTCCCCCTTCGTCATCGCCATTAACAATGCACGCATCAGCGTCCTACCCTCTATCATGAACGTCGTTGTTCTGATCTCCGTGCTCTCAGTCGGCAACTCCAGTATCTACGGATCATCGCGTACGCTTGCCGCGCTCGCAGAGCAAGGTCAAGCTCCTCAGTGGATGGGCTATATCGATCGCAAGGGAAGGCCATTATTAGCTATTATCTTCGCTTCCGTATTGGGTCTGCTTTGTTATGTTGTTGCGGGTGGACAAACCACCGCTGCTACCGCCCTTAACTGGTTGTATTCCCTCTCTGGGCTCTCATCTCTGTTTACATGGGGATCCATCTGCTTCGCACACATCCGATTCCGTTCCGCATGGAAGAAACAAGGACATTCGCTATCTGAACTTGCATTCACATCGCAAGTTGGCGTCATTGGTAGTTGGGTCGGATTCATTCTTAATGTATTGGTCCTGATTGCTCAGTTCTGGACTGCAGTCTGGCCAATTGGATATGCGTCCTTGACTCCCGCAGGAGTAGCGCAATCTTTCTTCTTGGCGTATCTTGCCGCACCTGTGGTGTTATTGTGCTATATTCCATATAAGATTTGGTACAAGACGCCGTTCATGAAGAGTGCGGATATGGATTTGAAGACAGGAAGAAGAGAGCTTGATACAGCGGAGTTGATTGAACAGGAGAAAGCCGAGATGGCGGCGTGGCCGAGATGGAAGAGAATTTATAAGCTTTTCTGTTAGTTGTGGGAAAGGAGAATGTTGTTTTCTTGGAGTGGGTGCTTTAATCTTTTTGTTTATATATACCTTGGTGATTGATTTTGAACTTTGTATCTTGGGTGGGATAGGGAAAGGAGGAAGGGGAAACAAAAAAGGCAGTATTGTATTATGTTGTTTATATGCTTATACGTTGGTTGGAATTGGTTTCGGTGGATAATGTATTATGTATACTTTCTGC
The DNA here is from genome assembly GCA_000812895.1 of Rutstroemia sydowiana. Lineage (NCBI taxonomy): Eukaryota > Fungi > Ascomycota > Leotiomycetes > Helotiales > Rutstroemiaceae > Rutstroemia > Rutstroemia sydowiana. Next base: position 11,203 of record JWJB01010682.1, read on the forward strand.
TTGTATAAAAAAAAGGAAAGGGGGAGGGGGAATCTTCGATGAATCATGGATGGATTGATGGATGGATGGAATTATAGAATGAATTGAATATGAATATGAATACCCAATAAGACTTTACTTTGCTTCACCCGATTTTACCGTAAGTGAGAAATATGTTGTGATTGCGGTTTGAATCGTGGGGCGGATCTCTATACCACGAGTCTCAAAATTAGTCAACTGCTCATAATATTCGATGCATCATGCAAATCGGCTCTTCCGACGAGATGCATTATATTCATCGCATTCCTCAAGGCGGGATAGGAAGTTGAGTTTCGACATGAGGGGAAATCAATAATCAAAGTAGATGAAATGCACT
>JWJB01010684.1:0-20808 GCA_000812895.1 Rutstroemia sydowiana
TCGGACCCTATTTTCATTAAGGAAAAACGTAGCTCCTTCTCAACATAGTAAAAACCAGATGAAAACACATAGTTTGAGGAAAACTAGCCAACAATAACCAACAGCAACAATTGACCAACAAGTGGAGATTTATTTACTTATCATATATGATAGAATATATGAATCTCAAGATTGCAAGGAGATATAATACTTACTGTATGCAGTTGGGTGCATACTGAAATTCAAACTTGACAAGTAAAAAGGAAAGTGATCTTGATAAGATTAGTTGGGATTCTTGGATATTCTCACTTTATACCCGCGTATCAAAGCTATTTCAATGCGGAGAGTATTCAAATAATGTATTCTGTACAAGGCTGTATGATGAGATCATTGCTTCACTAGAGGCATAGACCAACCGGCAACAGTTATATTCTATTTTATATTGTTTTCTGCGTTTTGTGGATATCCAACATTGGGTTTATTAGCTGATTATGTGGTTCGTATGTGGCATCATATGTATGGGATTGAAAGAATTTTAATTCAGGTATGCAAACCTTGAGAGCACCAGGTTTTTGCAGAGAGCATATGAGGGATAGATGATATATGCTGACCACGCTGGCCGGGGCTAATTGGGTCAACTCAGCTCCTCGGCCGAAGGACTCATCACCTTTCTCAACCATGCAGACCGGTTAAAAATTATTGAGTTACTACTACAAGCAAAATGAATAGTTAAGTGATCGTATGGCAAAACCTTACTATCCGCCAGTCTTTTACCTTTGAGGATGACAGACTACGCAATAATCCTTATCTATGTTACACTATCCACGACAACAACAAATTATTGACACCTCTAACTCATATACAGTGCAAATTGGTGGCTGAGCAGTTATGTACACATCATTTAACAACAGACGAGAACCACCCACGATGTGTGTGTTAATGCTCACCAGTTCTACCCCATCAGAAAATCCTTTTCACAACGTCCGACAGATGTTATTTTCGAGATATCGCCACAAATTTCTACAATAAATTGCCAAACCTTTCTCCGTTTCCCACATCAACTCTTATTCTGCCTTACTTGACAAACCTACGCATATATCGACGTCACCTCCTCTTCTACAAATGACTTTGATAGGAATCTTGCTTCATGCAGCCGTTTCCATCACATCTACCACTTCGAGAACAGACGAGTTTTGCCAGTTCTCCCAGGTTGTATACTCTGAGCCACCACTTGGACCATTATTAAATGCCGCTAGATATCCACGCGTAAGACCAGTGACATGGATGTAATGTCTTACAGCCGTTCCATCCGATATTACGATGTATCGTAATCATCTGTACACATTACATTCAGCGCGGAGAGTGCAGAGGTCAATCCTTTTAGAACGACGACCGTAAGATTGGTAGGGTGGATTCCCAGATACATCACGGTCGATCGGATCAAAATATCGAAAGGCTGTAATCTTCCAGTCAGTATCAGAATTCGCAAGGTCTGTGAAGATTGCTTCGCTCATCCATTTGGTCCTCCCATAAGGATTGGTGAGACTGGAACACCCAGTTTCACCAACACATTCTTCGCGAAGAAGCACTCCACTGTCGGCAATTATCCCATAAACTGTGGCAGGGGAGCTGAAAACAAGTTTCTTGATATCACATTCATTCAGGTTTTGAAGCTGAGATGACATGCTCGGATTTTGCTACTGGCTATATCCTAGGACTACAGCGGCAACTTTGCTTCCACGACTACTCAATTATACTAGTACACTATCTCACGCGGAGATACTCCAATTTATTCAGGTACTGAATTTATCATCAACTAGAGGCGACAAAGTCTTATTTGCTGCCTTGCTACATCCTGTACAATGAGGAAGCATGCTTTTCGTCGCAAGACAGAACGCGAGCCTCCCATCTGGAACGACGCAGGCCCTACACCCCTATCGGCGTATCCGGCTGCAAAAGTCGATATTGGCGACGTTAAAAGCCCACCCTGTCATGTACAACAAAATTCACATTCTTGCGCATTTTTGCGATTCCAGCGCTGTTAGATATATTAGTTCTGACAGCGAAGAGTAAGGGATTCTATCGCAGCGGTAACATGGGTAAAAGAGAGCAACACTCAGCGACCTTGGGCCCGATGATGTCGCTCTTGATATCTGGAGATTGGGGAGCTTGGATCCCCTGTGGAAGGACTTGCTACTTGGCTTCGATGGCCTTTAATGCAATGAGCTTTTTTGTTGTCGTCACGAGTTCTTGTTTTTACATCGGTGGTTGGCTTTCTGGAAATTGGAGCCCCCGACGAGTTCGCCATAGGCATAGTATTCTTGCTCTACTTACTCTTGCGCTAACTTCTTATTTGCTTTTACTTGCAACACTTACCAATTTTTCCTACCCTGGAACTACTTTCCAATCTGACCGTCCCGTTCTCATCATAAGTATGCCAACGTTGTTCGTTTCCCCGATCACAACAAAATTGATATCGGGATATGATATCTAAGTCTATTTATCAGTTCTCTATATATTTGTCTTTGCGCTTGTCCTAGGAACACGTCGTACGACACCCAAATGGCAGCATGACAACAAGAGATCAAGACTTCTTTTCTAGAAGCTGATATCATTATCAATGAATGGGGTATCAAGGACTGCCGACTTGATATATATGACGCCATAAAGCACCGGCGTACTCGAAAGACTGATTTGAGATCCTCACTTCAAAATCCTTAACGGGGTATGTTATTCTATGCGAGACTGCCAGTCCAACAAAGGTGCTGAAGAAGACACGGGTATTCCTCAATTCCTTGGTTTCTGGAGGTCTTCCTCTCTTAAACTTTTGGGAGGCTGCACTAACTGGTGCACCTGTCGTATGCACTGTATGCACTGTATTCACGGGATATTAAAACTTCTCTCCGAGTGCTTACAAATCCCGACAATGGTGAGTGCTTTAGTAAGATTACCGCTCCTCACGATTCACAGGAGCTTGTAAGAGCACAAATCAATATGCTTGCCCTTTTGAATCAATGGGCCCCATATGCTGAAGATCCTGATGGCTATAGTCCTCCATGTATCGTTGATAACCTACGCCAGGAGAATTGGCCACAATTACGTATGTACGCGAAGAAAAATCGGCTCAGAACACTTGGTATGAAAAGTCGAGAGATTGTTCAGAGACTGTTTTGGGGAAACAGGTATCTTAGAGAACATGAGCAAATGTTGTGGGTCGGTAAGACGCCATACGACTTGAAATACACTATCTTCTGGCGAGCCACGACCACGGCTAAGACTTGCAATGCTATCTCTACTTATCCAAAGCAACGTGGGGTAAAACATCGGTTCCATCCGCATTCCAGACTAGACCTCCGTTTCGATCAGTTTTTCGAGAATCAAGATGATGATTAATTCCATAAAGGCATCAGCCCTGGTACCATCCAGAACCTTCCCGTAGTATGTGGGGTATCGAAGCCGCGAGAGTGCAGTTTCTACCCCGGATGTTCAGTACTTCAGGCCGCCTTGCTTTATAACCCCTCAGGCCTGTCCTTCAATGAAAAAGGCTACACCCCCTCGAATCACGGTACTTTCCAGGGGTAGTACCAGCTACAGTCAATCTGAAAGTTATTCTTTGATTGTGACAAAGAAGCTGAACCGTGAAAATTCCTTTTTGCATGATCTGGAGATGGCACTTGTGGATGCATGATGTAAAAATCACATTTCTTCTGTCCCATATTCAGATTGGAGGAAACAACATCAATTTATGCATTTGGCGGCTGCAGGGATTTTACTTCGGTCTTCATGTCTAATATGCGTATCGCTCCGCATTTGATTGGTTTTGGCATTAGAATCGTACTTTTAGAGTCTAAAGAAAATTTGGTAATGTGTCTCAGGAACTTTTCCGCCGCCGATCTGCTTACCCAAATAGGCCCACAAATTAACCAATAGGCAAATTTTGGGGATAAAGTGGCTTTCAAAAACCCAATTAAATTGGCTGCACGCGCCCCATTCATTACCCAACGTAACAATAGGGCTGAGCCACTGCATGTTGGAAAGGCCCAAAAGGGAAAGCAATTCATACCGACAAGAAAGCCAAATTGGGAATTTGAAATTTCCCATTTGTATAAAAGTGCAAGATGGATCCCAAGATCTCAGACCGATCTTTACTTACCCCATCTTTACTATCAATTGGGATTTCCGCACAAACTTTTGGTTCAATTTCGTAGGAACAGAATAGTTGAATCGTTGAAGCGTTGTGCTTTGGACAATCCTTTCACCTACAAAATGGTCGCCGTCACCGGGGCAGTTGGCTTATTGTCGGCACATATCGACCACTACTTCTATGTTCCGTCTCTTGATGCCGCTATCGTGGTTGCAGTTCTCTTCACCATAGCTGCCGCGATCACTACCTTTCAATGGGTCAGATACAGGGCTTGGGTATGGCTGATCATGGTCCTTGCTGTCTGGAGTACGATTCATTCTCTTGATTTCGTCGGTTGTTCATCGCTAATCACATTTATTGTAGTGGAAAGTGGTGGCTATATAGTTAGAGCGATATCGACTCAGAACACTTTCAACAAACCACTCTTCATCGCACAGTACTCACTCGTTGTATTGGCACCTGTCATGATGGCTGCCGCATGTTATATCGTCTTCGTAAGCTTTTCGGAATCCTAGATCTTGGGGTGAAAGAACTAACGCATATGGATGAACAGGGACGAATTGTCTACCATGTTGTTCCGAAATCTGAGCGTACAGTGAAACTTCTTTGGATATCTCCGCGCTTCGTCACACCTATCTTCGTGGTTTGCGATGTTGGTATGTGCCTCTGATGTCTTCACAGTATATCGAAAGAATAATACTGACATAAATTGCAGTTGCGCTCCTCCTGCAGCTCGCTGGTGTTGTCAAAATCACCTCTCTTGATCCAACAGATCCCGATCTTCTATCTAAAGCCAAGAAGGGCAAGAAGCTTGCACTCATCGGCATTGGTATACAAATATTATGTTTCGGCCTATTCTGTGTCATCGCCCTTCGCTTCAACTTCACATCTAAGCGCTTCGAGAAAGATTTCCAAGACCGCGTTACTGCTGTGGAAGGCAGCGAGAAATATGTCGTGGTAGATGGAAGGGAGAGAAAGCTAAAGAGGAACTGGCAGGCACTACTTCACGCCATTAACCTCGCTTCTCTGTTGATTATGGTGAGAACCATTTACAGGACGGTGGATTTCTCGATGGGTAGAACTGGTTATACACAGGAACATGAATGGGGGTAGGTTCATTCCTTCTAATGCTCGGGTACGAAAACTGACGAATCTGTAGTGCGTATGTGTTCGATGCCCTACCTATCTTCCCATGCGTTCTCCTTTTCAATTGGTGGCATCCGGCAAAATATCTTCCATACTTAGGAATCAGACTTCCCAAGCATGCCAGATAAGCGAGATGATAGTTGGTTCTTGGTTCGGTTTTGTTGTCGGAGGCTAATGGATTATGGGGTTGGAAAAATGGCGATTTCGGAAAACGTTATGTTTTTCTGAGGCTCATAATGAATTTTTATATACCTTGCTGTACACAATGTTTTGCTCTATGTATTCATGATTTTAGCGATAGCCAAATACTATAATATTTTTTCAACAATGTCGCTGTCTTCAGAGCTTGGCTCCTGCAAAGTCGGCATATTCATTGACCGATCAATGATCAACGAACAACGGCAAGGATGGCTAAGCCCCCCTATATACTCCACTTGGCCGAAATGTTTGCCTATCTTGGATTAGGCTCTTTGATGATAAGAGGATATCGGTAACTCAATTTCCGCATACACACCTTCTTAACTGGGTGCGCTTTGTAATGTTACTTGTAGATGATCAAGTTCGGTATAGTAGAAGCATTATCGTAAGTACACTGTGAACAAAAACGAGTTAAAGGTACAAAGAATACTATAAAATACTACATTACAGCGCGACGTGAAATTTTGCGAAGATACACTCCCTGAACGCATCCCGCATGAAAGCGGCTCGTTCATTGCACTGCACACCATACCATGTCCCCTGAGTTTGGGCCTGGCTCTTGACGAGACGCATTCCTATTTCGACCACACCCTAATCCCAATTTTCAAAACATTTTTTCCAGGGCGATCTAAACCTCGTATTGTGTCCATCTGGTGATTTATCAGACATCGTCCAATCAGTACGAAACACTTGGCTTGTCAATACATACAAGACAATGGTATTCTGTGGGAAGCCTAGTAAGGCGTGTGCCCTCTGTCGCACCAGAAGAATCAAGGTATTACCTCTGATTTTATTTCATACTCCTTCGACAGTTAATTGCTATACATGTCCTTCTCATGAAAACTAATCAGCTTCCTATCGCAGTGCGATCAGAAGAACCCTGCATGCACGCAATGCATCAGGGCTTCCAAAGAATGTCCAGGATATCGGGACCAGCTGAGTCTTTTGTTCCGTGATGAGAATGAAAGAACCGTTCGGAAAGCAAGATCCTCAAAGTCAACCTCTCCCACCCAACCGAAAACAGCTCGTCGAGCGAGTCAATCACCTCCCACCTCAGCCATCGAAGTCGTAGCAAAAAGGGTCTTTTTCCCAAGCCCAATTGAAACATCTCTCACACTCCGCGCTTACCCAAGACCACTCGAAGATGAAGGAGTTAAATTTTTCCTGACGCATTACATGACGGTGGCAAAGCATGGAATTGGGCAGATAGATATGAATTCGAGGCCATTATGGCCGGGCAAGTTTATGCATCACGCGACGCTCGATTCAATATCATCTGTGGGCTTGGCAGGGTTATCAAATGTTACGAAAGACCCTAAATATTTGGTGATGGCAAGGCAGAAACATGCAGATATGGTGAAGGTAGTCATCAAAGATCTAGGTAATAAAGCAACCGCGGATTTGGATTTGTTATTCAAAAGAGTGGTTATGTTGATCGTTTTTGAGGTAGGTGTCGTCCTTGATTCCCGTGCTTCTGTCGTTTAATGGCCACATTATGATTTAAATGTTAAACTGACAATTGCAGTTGATAAATGCGGCGCCTGGTCCATCACATCCACAATCACTGAGTGTGCATCTTGATGGTGCTGCAGGTCTTTTACGAACAATAACAAGGCAAAAGGATCAGATCAATCTACCGGCCACGAAGATGCAACTTCAATTTTGTTTTGCTCTGCATATCAATTATTTCCAGATGGAACGTGAACCTTCGCCAGAACTTGTCGACTTGTCTCGGCATATTTCGCAAAACCCTTTGTCGGAAGATCGTACTGCTTCGGCAGCATTTGGAATTATGGTTAGATTTGTCGACTTACATACAACAATTCAACGAAAGGAGCTTACAGACCCCGGCCAGATAATTCTAGAATTGCTTTTCCTGGACACAGAATTCGAAGAATGGGAAAGAGCGTTGCCCCCTGAATGGACTTTCACAGTTGATGATGCCGATGAGCCACATGAGATATTCTTCGAAGGGCAGTACCATAGTTATTCGGATAGCTGGTACTCGAGGATGTGGAATCATTATCGATGGACAAGGATCCTATTGAACGAAGAATTATTAATCAATTTAGCGCAACTGGAGCATCTGACTGTAAGCCATCTTGCACAGCAACGGAAGTCACTTGCTATAATTAACGTAATGGCTACCGATATTTGTCACTGCATTTCAAGCCATTTCTGGCGACTGAAGAAAGCTAGCCCTAGCGATACCCTGTCACCTCAAATGAATGGGATATTCCTCATGATATGGCCCCTCTCCATTGCCGGTGCTGCGATAGGTGTATCAGAGCACATGTATCGTTGGTGTCTCGGGAGATTAGATGTAATCAGCGGTCAGCTAGGGGTTCAAAATGCTGCTAGAATGAAAGATCGGACGAAGAGGTATCGAAGGAAATGGATTCATGCAGGTATAATAACCACACATTCAGCAAAGGATATAGATTGGGAGATGGAGATGGAGATGGAACCTTTGGATTAAACATTGATGTTACGCGCAAAGATACGTTGATCGAAATAGAAAATGTATACTGTACCACTACCCAATTTCTTGAACGCGAGATACAAAGTGAGACAGGCAAACGCTTAATTGCTTGTATGACATTTCCAATGCCAGTCAGTGTCTGGTCAACTGGTGTTCAATGAAGGCTTGACGACGGCTCGGCTCTTCCTTTTCCCCTCTTCTAGTTACTTTAGAGCTACAATTAGTAATCGGAGCTAAACTCGCCGGCACCGTAATTAGAATAAGTAAATAGAATTTGCGGGGTAACGTTGTGTGTCTCTAAATGAATTAGCTCCTGACTGGTCAAGTTTTAGAGTGACGATATTGGAAATCTCCACATAATTTTCGGATCATTTAAAACCTTGTCTTACGGTACTTCACTCTTTCTTACTCTCGTTGTTATACAATAAGAAGCTTCCGGGAATTTTACTTCGGACCCTATTTTCATTAAGGAGACAGACCATCAACATTTTCCAAATTACCTGAAATGCGTATCTTAGGTTACTACAAGGCATATATCGATTGTACTTGGATCTTATCTACGATATATATAATAGTGCATATAGTACCTACCTATGTTGGAACATATCGTCAGGGGCATCAAGGATAAGGCATATGAATGCTACCTTTATATGCTTAGCCTAATACAATTAAGGAAGCTCATACTACTCGATGCAGATGATCAAGAAATCAGGAACAAACAACATCATAACATTCATGGTTCCCTCCAACCCCGCTTCAAAATGTACCCTTTTCCGAACATTTATTACCAATAGTAGGTATTTATTGATTGGAATGGGTCCATGTGCATCTCGCATCATGCGTAATTTAAAGCAGATAAACGTTTTTCCGGGGGTGGACAACCAATGTAAAGACAGGAATCTACATTCTTGGTCTGTTGACAAGATCATCGGCAGCTAAGCTTTCTTGTATCCCCCGGGCCGAATATGTTCCTGCAGCTTCATCTGCATGTGAGCACATAATTTAGGGAAAAGAGTTACTCGAAGCGTTATGCGGTGTGACTTGGTTTTCCTTAAGAGTGGGTAAATCACCTATCCATTCATCTTTGGACGCCGGGCAATTCACTGCTTTTGTCTTTGACGTTGGAGAACTGTGTAATTCACTTCCTTTACTGTTCACCGGCTTGCATCTACCCCTCTTTCGAAGGCCAGTGCCCATTTTTTGTTAGCTATATTATAATATCCGGGTTTACTTTGTTACTCCAACTTCTACAAATTGGTCCTTGACTTTGCCTTGAAAGTTTCTCAAACCACCTGAGATTTGCACGTAATCCTATGATGGTTTCCCCGTTCGTTTTCCTGCCTCTATTGGCGTCCCTCTTTCTGACTACATTCGCTGTTCCCAATAATCAACGACCTGTTGCGAGGCAATCCTACGGCAGCTCTCCAAGCCAGGCTTCTGAACGACAAGCTGCTGTCAAAGAGGCGTTTACCTATGCTTGGAATGGATACTATGAATACGCATTCCCCCATGATGAACTTCATCCGCTCTCCAATTCTTACTCTGACTCAAGGTACAATTTTATTCGCATTTTTCAATTCGGAGCTAACTCTTAGCAGAAATGGATGGGGGGCGTCAGCAATTGATGCCTTCAGTACAGCAATTGTGATGGAATCGCAAGAGATTGTAGACCAAATTTTAGAGTACATCCCGACAATCAATTTTGACAACACAACCACCCAAGTATCACTCTTCGAGACCACTATCAGATACGTTGGTGGAATGCTAGCGGGTAATAAACCTCAATGAACCACAAAACCTCTCTTGCTGACCTGCATTAGGTTATGATCTCTTGAAGGGGCCTCTTTCTAGCCTCAACTCCAATGATACGGCAGTCGATCTAATTCTCACACAAGCAGCACGCCTAGCTGACAACCTTGCATTTGCTTTCGATACACCAACTGGTATTCCAAGCAACAATCTGTACTTTAACCCACCGAGCACCGATGGATCTACAGACAATGGCATAGCTACTATCGGAACCCTCGTTTTGGAATGGACTCATTTATCCGATCTTACTGGTAACAAGACCTACGGCGAGCTCACTCAAAAAGGTGAATCGTACCTTCTAGACCCTCATCCGACGTACAACGAGCCATGGCCCGGACTTATCGGCACTTACTTCAATCTCGCTACCGGACTTTCCGAAGATGCAAGTGGAGGATGGGTAGGCGGAGACGATAGTTTCTATGAGTATCTCATCAAGATGTGGGTTTATGATCCGACTCGCTTCTCGGAATATAAGGATCGGTGGATCTTAGCTGCAGATTCCACCATGGCGCATTTGGCTAGTCACCCTTCCACTCGCCCGGACCTGACATTTGTGGCTGCATACGAAAACACGACGCGTCTTTTTGTTTCTGAACATCGTAAGCTCGCCCACTGATGTTGCGTACTTCCCTTCTAGGATCTCAAATTGCTAACGTCAAATACCAGTTGCTTGCTTTGATGGCGGAAATTTCCTGCTCGGAGGATCGGTTCTGAAGGAGCAGAAATATATTGATTTCGGCCTTGCACTAGTTGCAGGCTGCGAAGATACGTATAACAGTACACTCACTGGTATCGGCCCTGAAGTCTTCAACGTGAGTGAATTCCCACGTGTTTCATTAAAACTAATCAAGTAACTGATTAAAAAATTCCAGTGGGTTGAGAACGGCACTCTGGCAAGCGATCCTAATAACCCACCACCATCAGCAGATCAACTTGCGTTTTACGAAAAAGCCGGGTTTTACATCACCGACTCTAACTACATCTTGCGACCTGAAGTCCTCGAGTCCTTCTACTATGCTTATCGCATTACTGGCGATCAAAAGTATCGTGATTGGTCGTGGAACGGCTTTGTTGCTATTAACGCGACCGCCAGAGCAGGTAGTGGATTTGCCGAAGTCGCCGATGTGAATGCAGAAGATGGCGGCTCATTCTATGACTTCCAGGACAGCTTCTTGTTCGCTGAGGTCTTGAAATATGCCTACTTGATCCATGGAGATGTAAGTTCTAAGTCACTTTTTGTGTAGTCTAATAGTGATACTAATAGTATAAATAGGATGAGGAGTACCAGGTTTCATCCGATGGTGCTAACGAGTGGGTGTTTAATACTGAAGCACATCCCTTCAAGGTCGCTACTGGTACCTATTCTTAGTAGTAATTGTATATCCAAGTACTATGTCATTGAGATACATGGCATTCCCTTCTAGGTATCGGCGGAATATTTGGTCTTTTGCATTTACGTAGGTAAATCTAGACATACAAGGAATACAAGGGGTAGAGGGGACAGACAGAGTAACGAAAGGCGTCATTTCCTAATTGCTCAACGATCTTGACCTCGCTAGTGTCTAAAAACAGCGAGGTTATCTTCATAATCATCAATATGAGAAAATTATAGTTAATGGCAATACACACGTAACCATTCTCAACTCAACGTCTTGCTATCGTGTTATCTCCAATCTTCGTAGTTCGAGGGCATCTTTCCACCAATTTTTTGTTCTTACGAATATGAAGTTCTGTAGAAAGGCTGGTGTTCATCCGAAACAACAAGATTGTATCGGGAATTACAAACAATGCCAAACATGAGGGATTGATGCAACCCCGCGACTCGAAATCCCCACATTTACTTACTGTAACTCGATTTGAGCATTCACATATTACCACTTCGTAGCCACAATAATCAACTGTTGTTGTTCTGCCCAGTCCAGTACAATCAAGCAGCCCTAGAAGTGTAATTTAAGAAAACAAAATAACACGCGCGCCGTTCCGGTTCTTTCGAACACGTACAGTGCATTGGTTTCTGAGATCAGCGGCTGTATTCCTCCAAGGATTCGACCCAGCCGACCCCTTTGAATGAAGGATAAACAAATAGTTTTGATGAGGCAAAATTAAACCCTGGCACTGATAATCGCCACCTATCTATCTGTTATTCCTTAAATAAACTTGAAGTCTCGATCAGAGTCACCCGATAAGGCAATTTTAGCTATTGCTCCTCTACCTATCAGTGGTTAGTATTTCTCGTTTATATTTCCTTTTTTCTGATGCACTTCTCCTATTGAGCACCATTTCAGTTCAGTTTCTTCTTTGTGTGTGACCGACAACGAAACGTCCAGCTCAAAGTCATGGATTTGTCCTCGGCTGGTACCATTTTCTTTGTTCAGCCATTAACATGTTCAACTCTCTCCCTCATAAAGTCTAACCTTTTCCCTTGGCAGTACAAATTGGTACTTGGCATGTCAAATTGTCTTTAAAATTTACCTGATCTGTGTATATACCCCTAACGCTTGAGAGCAAGCATACGTACCATGTTTCCTATTGCCGAGAAAGACGATCAATATACGCTTCTTCGGGATGTTGATATGGGAGAGATGCGTCATTGTCAGTACCATGATGAAACTCCAACTGTCGAATCCAGCAGTACAAATCTTGATCCCTTAGACACCTCTTCACCAAAGAAGGAGAGCATATTAAGGTATGCTCAAGCAGCAAAGAAAATGCGGTTAGTGACGTGGTTGGTGTGGATAAGATGGGGAGTTGTTCTCACATTTCAAATCCTCATTTTGTTTGCTTTATTGTGGCATCACAAAAGTGATGGTTGGTCGCCCAAGGATACGGAAACTGGTGGTGATATCAATGGGATGTATGTTCCACGTGAGTATTATTTTGATATTTTGCCTTCTACGATGAAGGATTTCATTTTCGCGAGCACAGGAAGGAGGTACTAATGAGCAATGTAGATTCGCATAAATATACATTACTCGAGCATGAACCTACGAAATATATGCCTAATATGTCGTCCAATATCGATCGTATGGAGATTAGAGATAACTGGTCTAAGCTACTACCATGTAAGCATATCACAAATGCAAAGAGCGCGTAGCAGTAACTAATATGCATCACTCCAGTGGGTAGCGGAACAGTTCGAATTCCCCATTGGGAACAATATCCGATGCTTGGTACTCCAATAACCGATGACCCAATTCGCTCAGGCCCAATCTTTGAGACAGCATGGACGCATGCTCTACACTGCGTATGTGTTCTTCCTACATTTTCCTATTTCACTCATAGCGGGACTATCAACTAATTCAATGCAGCTCTACTACTCAGTCGACACATACCACCAATTGGTTCTTTCCGAAGGTAAAAAGTTCGGTCTCAAAGGTGCGCGCAATGATTGGCACAGTGCTCATTGTTTTGAGTACCTTCGATTGAACATTATGTGCATGGCAGACATGACATTAGAAGGAGCACATAGCGTCTTAGACCCGGAAGGGGAGGGAACGGCTCACATGTGCCGGGATAAGAAAGAAGTGTGGGATTGGTTGGAAGAGAGAAGAGTTGATGACTTGAGGAGCATTACTGTTGGACTAACAGAATGATTGTTGGCGGTTGTTCCCTGTACAATACGAGAAAAATTATTCATTTTTGCCCGCTCCAAGCACTGCACTCATACCGTATGTCAACGTCTTGCAATTTCCGAACACGTTTCGTTCATGCCGAAGATAAGTTGAAATACTCTGGCAGGAAATATATATTCCGTAAGACAATAAATGTATCTTCAATAAGTGTTGTGATTTCTGGTCATTGATCAATTAGCCAGAGTACCCAATATTGCCAGTGCAGCTACCATGGTCAGCCTAATGGTTGGCCTCCTTGGCTAATTAAGCTATTTGAGGATGCAGTACTGCAGTAGCTCACACTTCGTATAAGTCTACCATTGAGGGAACGTCCTCGCTATTACTAAGAAAAAACAAGAATGAAGTAACGATTAGATGTTCAAATCGTATGAGAGAAATTGCCGGGATCCGTAAATGCCAGAGAAACGTAGCATATATTCTCCACTGAGTCGATTGGGTTAATCATGACAGCAAGCAGAGGCTTTCTTTGATCGTATTAATTGCAATTTACGACAATTTGTAAAAACAGTATACAAATAGCTGAACCTCGAAATGTATGAGAGTCGACTGAATAAAATTGCTTTTTCCCCTAATTTTACAATGGCATAACACACAACGGACCGAAAAACAATCTGATCATATTACGTATAATGCCTGTCAATTTCCAGCAAGATACCAAGGTATAAATAGAACGATAATTACACACTCAAGCCGCCTTATCCAAGCAAAGGTATTTCATTCAAAATCTCCCACCATCACAATATATGATCCTGCCAGAAGAAAAAATTATATCGCATGCACCAAATGTGAGCCCAAAACCGTTGTGCGTTTATTGCAGCTTTTGCCCCGATGCCAGAGAACGCTATCGCATTGAATCATATCTTTTCACGCTCAATCCCGCTCCTTCCGGTATACACAAATCAATGCCGTGCATGGGAAGTCGCATCCATTTCGACAGCGTAAGACGTGTCACTCAGCTCCGCGGGTGCTATGGTGTCAGCCATCTCCATGCGGGCGGGCTGTTTGTTTATAAGCGAATAAGGAGGGGCCGCCGACTTGTCTTGTGGATAATCTTCCACCATGAAGGGTTGTTCGGTCGGCGATGTTGCGATTGGTTTGTTTCCGCGTCGCCTTTTGAAAAGTAAAGCTCCGGCAACGGCCCCGATCGCGAGACAAGCTAATGGAATTCCAACACCAAGACCTATCTTTGCGCCAGTGCTGAGTCCTGGGCTTGAGGCTAATGATGGAAGTGGAGTTCCTGTTGATGTATCTGATGCGGCTACTGGTGACGCTGTAGATGCTGCAGGTGCTGTAGATGCTGATGATGTTGCCACGGCAGCATTGCCTTCAAAATTGTATCCGTTGACCTGTACCCCGATGACTTTATACCCTCCAGAGGGTACTATTGTCGTCTTGGTCGTATAACCGGAAGTTGCGTCTGAATAAAAGAAAGTTTCGACGTATGTCAAGGTTGCTCCAGCGGACATTGATGACATGCATTCACCAACAATACCGTGTGTATAAAACTCGGTCCAGGAGTAACCACTAGGGCAACAGGCCGTCATTGTCGAGGTTGTCGCAATAATTGATGTCCCGGCTACCGTGTATGCTCCTGGACAGAGGAAAGGGCCGAGAGACGTTGATGCCGAACCATCCTGATTCCACCATGCTGTTACTACATCTGGCCAACAGAGTGTGTCGAAGTCTGCTTGGTTATGATTTGGATCGTATTGAATGAGAGAGTCATTGAGAGTGGTAGGTGTCCAGAAGCCAGCTGTACATTCTGGCACTATGGGATAGACTGTTGTGAGAGGGAGCCAAGTTGTAATTGCAGTGCCTTCAACTGATGGAAGACGCGAAGTAGGTGCTGAAGTTGCGGTTGCCATCACGAATATTTCAGCTCGATCAATCAAATCCGACTTTAGAAGATTTTGAGTTGTATAAGGCTTGGAAAGCTATGGTTTGTTTCCAACAGTAGTAGACAGTAGATAGTAGATAGTAGATAGTAGAACAGTGGGCAGTAGACAGTTAGTAAGCAAGAAAAGTTTGTTGGCTTGCTGCGCAATGAGAACCCCATTTTCAAATAACTCGTGATCGATGCTAACAACAACCTGATTTCCTGTCTAGGCGCAGCAGATGTGAAGACCCACTTGGCTGTATATTAAAGTTCATCCTGCTTACTATCTCAGCCTATTCAGACGCCTGAAAAGTTGAAGATGTACAAAGTTAGTGGAGTAGGAGGTTGGACTGTGGGACCATTTCAATAAGGCTCAACTAGATTTAGTATTCTGATTGGCCAATACAATAATGGAGAAGAAATGATGCACGAATAGTATATGGAGTACCGTGTGTATAATACAATGCAGTAGGTAGTCAATAAAATTAGACGCTACCAAATTTAGTAGGGAAATGAAGGACCCTCTTTGACCCACAATACCCAACTGAAGGATTTGCTCCACAACCTTAACTTAGCTTAGATTGTATAGCGGTGCGGTATTCCGTAGCACAACAACATTATACTCGTATGGGAAATCAATAAGCTTTTAAGGATAATATAAAAACAATCATGGGTCATATTCATGTCGAGAACCCTTGGTTTCTTGAGAAAGAAGAAAAAGATGGTGAAGATGAAGAAAGCGCCTTTGAGTTGAAATTGATGGTGTGTGTTTTTAACCAGCTTGCTGGGGAAGAAATCAATCCCCGACATATTTGTGTAGGGGGGTTAAAAAATATTATGTGATGTTTTATAATTGCATTATTTACTTACTCACCTTTTAAGGTGCGAGCTCTAGACTATATCCGATTTGCGGAGCGTGGAGGATATGGTTGAGAGTGAGTGCCATTTGCAAATGGATAGGGAATGAGAATTATTATTGTCATTTTAAAAGAAAGCTGGTTAAAAACTTGGGATCCCGGCCGCAGGTCGCCCTATTAATGGTTGTATACATAAGAAGTAAGCCACAAGAAAATCATGTCACAGGGTTTGGATTTGAGTGCATTACTCTGAGATTCCCGGACATTAATATGTACATAAACTTCGATGCGAAGCCTTTAACTATTCTTGGGGAAAGCCTTCAGTACACCGCCATCATGTCCTGTACTACGCCAAATATCTTCAAAGGTATCAAGCCCCTTTTGCAGCACAACAATATGTTCTCTTGTTCGCTTAGCACAATCGGCACTTAGTGGTAGTCTGATGTATGTCTCCTTTCCAGTTCCGTTGCCTGTACCAGTGACTACTTCGAATATAGCCCGGGAACCTTTGTCTACATCGTTCGGTGCTGTGAATGTTGGTGATTCTCCAAAGAATTTGACAAATGCTCCGACCTCTGTGTCCTTGTATGCTTCCGTCATAGGTGCTTCTGTACATTGAACCGCATTCATCATGTTCGTTGTGAAGGCTCCAGGTTGTACAATCAATACGCGTATGCCGAATGGCGCAACCTCTTTGGCCAGTCCTTCTGACATTCCTTCGAGTTCTGTTAACCAAGCAGAACTTTTCGTTTCTTGTGGTCTAAGAGAATTGCATACCTTCCAAAGCCCATTTCGAAGCAGCATACATACTCATCGAAGCTCTAGGCTGAACCCCCGCAGCAGATGATATATTGACTATTATCCCGCTTCCCTGACCTCTCATTATTGGAAGGACCGCTTTGATGGTTTTGAAAGGTCCGAAGTGGTTTGTATTCAGTAAGGCTTGAGCCTCCGCACAACTTAACAAACATATTAGTATCTCGCCAGTGGGGGGGGGGAAGCATCAAACCTTGTGTCTTCAATTGCTCCAAGAAGTCCGATTCCAGCTGCGTTGACCAGTACATCGATTCTTCCGTACTTTACTCGAGCGACTTCGATGAGATCATACATCTTCTTCTCATCAACATCTACATCGAGGGCCATCCATACACCTCCCAATTCCACAACCTCTTCGACCAGCTGCGGGGTACTAGATGGAGTGCGCGATGTGGCAATGACTTGGTGTCCTGCCCGAAGTGCTCTTAAGCAGAGTGAGTTACCGAATCCTGACGAACACCCAGTTATGAGCCACACCAAAGGTTTGGGATTCTTCGTCATATTTTGATATGCAAAAGGAATTTGAAATGTTGTTAGAGTCGTGGCGGGAAGCTGTAAAGCTGTAAGCGTTTGTGCAAAGTAATAGTTGTATTGGAATCGAAATCCAATGGCGAACGTCTAATATGACAAATGAAGTCCTTGAAGATCTCAATAGTTGGGCAAATCTGAGAAGATGAATGAGAATATATATATAGCGAAAAAGAAGTTCAGGCTGTGCTTTGTCAAGCAGAAACGGTGGAATTAACGGAATTAAAGGCGAGGTCTAATATGAGAGCCAAATTCGTAGGCTATCTTCGGACAAAATTTATGCAACCTGCTGACCGCGGCGTTCCAAATCTAGAGGGCGTAGTCATTTTTATGCATTGTTATTCCTGTAAAAGCATCACTTCAAGCACGATTAGGAATCATAAAGCACTTGCTTTGAGAAAAATGTCACACCTGCAAAATGTACGAAAAAGTGAGCAGAAATGTAACAGAATTGTGCATCCATCAAATGTTGGAGGCTGAGATAATGGCGATTCCATTTGTCGCTGAATCATTATACATGTATAATGCGACTTTATGCTCTACTTCATATATGCCATACCAATCATGGAGTCGTAATATTGTTCCAAATCTATGCGCCGAACTTGGATTCTTTGTAAGGGTATCTGAGCTCATCATCCTTCCTTAACCAAAGTTGTTTCTTCCTCTTCGTTACGACATGTTCTCCCCAAACCTGTTTCGCCCTCTCCTTCATGAACTTTCTGATATATCGTGGATCCCAAAGCTCACTAGCTACGCCTAGATCCTTGCAGCAACGCATCAATGCATTCGATTTGCATCCTTCGGTTGCAGTCGGAATGCCCTCGGGGGAGAAGTAGTCTTGTTCGCCACGAGCAACTGATACTAATCTGTACACCAAATCATTAGTATTGGTATCTTGCCACCATAAAAGTTGATGTAAGGAATAACAAACCGTCCATGCGCCACGAGTGCATATTCTCTTGTGATACTCTTTTGTGTAACGATTGTTTCTCCCCTCGGAGCCAAACCCCATCCACCAGGCCCGAAAGCTTTATTCAATACTCTTCTGTATTTGATTTCTGGCAAGTATATAATACCATCTGGCTTGACCTCTACATCGTCGAAAGGTATAGGTGCAAGTAGAACATCTGCAGCCTCTTTGGAAAATGGCTGGGATGATAGACCGTGGTATGATCTTGTCCAATCGACTTGTCTGTCGCCTTCATCGAGAATCAAAGGTTCATCTGCGAGCCCAGTGGACAGATCCTGAATAGGTGATTGGTCATCTATCGCAGACGCTGCTTCTTTGGGTGTACTTCCGGTCGAGATACTCGTCGGGGCAGGTTTTACGACCGCCTTTGGCACAGTAGCAGAACGAGGGGTATAACTAGTAGTTGGAGTTGCCGCATTTCGAATTGAGGTAGAAAATAATCGCGGGCGATATGCTACTTTAACATTGTTTGATACTATTGATGGTCTTGACAGTAAACACGCATCATTGAATACAGCACGAGCTGCTCTTGGAGTTATTGCTGCCATGTTGTTGTGCAAAATAAAATGTTCTTCGGCAGACGCGATTTTCAATTTTCACAACAGACATCGGCTGCTTAAGCTTAATTAATTGACCTTGCCTTGCCAATGACGTGCACATTTTCATGAAGTAATCAAATTTGAAAACAATAATATATAACTTAACACCGTCGTCTTGATTATTGGAAATATTATTTTTTATGTGATAAGAATCTGATTGAACTGCCCTTGATCCAAAGTCTTTTCAATAGCAATATAGTAATGAAATTCACATGCTAGCAATGCCCACAACTATCACTGTGCATCACCACATTATACCATAAAATCCTCTAAACATTAGGCATTCTTCGTTGATGTCCTTTGATCATTTTGATGCTTCGTCCAACACTTTCTAAAGGTCTCGAGCTGTAAATCCGGAAGCAAGTCAGTAATAAGATCTGCTGAGTTTTACCCACCCACGTGATAAAAATAGTCCTAGTAAGCACTTCGAAGCTTTCTCATACCTCTTTTTTGCATACTCTCCAATCCTTCTTCTCAAAATAGCAATCCGTCATTTTGGAATTCTCCTCTAATTCTCCGTTAATTATACTCAAATACGTACAGTTGAGATTGATATATTGTTGACTTACCGGCACAGCCGGTGCTGAATATTCGTTTGTCCCTACCAATTTTAGTGGCGACATCATAATTGTTGAGAGCAACAAACTTACCATTCATCTGGATCATCATCTTCCACGACCGTCGCATTCTCTGCATTGCTTTCAGATTTTGACATCTCTTTCTTTTTCCTCGAAATTATATTGCTTCTTGTAGTTGGGCAGGTTGGCAACAGATTTTGTTCTCAAACCTCGGCTGTGGAATGAAAAGTTTTTGCCATTAGACAAAATGGTCACAAGAAAGATGGATGTTTTAGTCTACTCAGGTATATAGATCCAGTATCAAAGGGAGCACAATCTAAGATTTTGATTAGGCAATGGAACCACAATTGAGTCCGTTCGCCACTGTCTTTACACTTTACGGCGGTTACTCTCACCAACTTATGCCGTTATTCCCGTAACGGAAGCTGCCATCCTGAAGGAGCCTTGGACTGCCTCTTGTGCCCTTCTTGTCTTTCCGGGAGGTGCTGACCTGGGTTATTGTCGCTCCCTAAACGGAGAAGGCAATCGACGTATTTCGCAATATGTGCGCCGCGGTGGTGCATATCTCGGCTTTTGTGCCGGGGGTTACTATGGCACCTCCAAATGCGAGTTCGAGGTAGGGAATAAGCAGCTCGAAGTCATAGGTTCACGCGAGCTGGGATTTTATCCAGGTACAAGTCGTGGCTGTGCTTTCAAAGGCTTTGTATATCACAGCGAAGCTGGAGCTAAGGCTGTAGAAATCAAAGTGGAGCACAGTGCATTTGAAGATACTAGTATAATACCCAATAGTTTCAAATCATATTACAATGGAGGTGGACTCTTCGTCGATGCGGCTAAATTCAGAGATAAAGGTGTTGAAACTCTTGCAACCTACGTACATCCCGTTGACGTTGATGGGGGAGAGTCTCCAGCAGCTGTTGTATATTGCAAGGTCGGCGATGGTGGGGCAATTCTAACCGGACCGCACCCAGAGTAAGCGCCTGTTACTAAGTATGTTGTTCTCCAGCTTATATTTTTAGGTTTGCGGCAGTAAATCTTGATCCTAAAACCAAAGTTCCCGGCTACTCAAAACTTGTAGAAGAGTTAGAGGAAGATGATGATTCAAGAACAAACTTTTTGAGGGCATGCTTAACGAAACTGGGCCTGTCTGTTGGTCGAGAAAAATCTAAGGTACCTTCGCTCTCTCGCCTGCAT
>JWJB01010685.1:0-10498 GCA_000812895.1 Rutstroemia sydowiana
TTTGGATTTTGTTATTTTGGTATATTATATTTAATTTGGTTTAAGGTAGGGTATTAGTATTATAGATATTTGATATAGTTGGGGTAGTTAAGCTGGTTTAGTTAATAAAGTTAAAAATTGAAAATATAAAAAATAATTTCTGATTATTAAAAATCCAGATTTTTTTAAATTGTAAAAATTAATTTTTTTATTATATAAAAATTTTAATAATAATAATATGTATTAAAAAACTAATTATATATTGTTATTTACAGTATTTAGTTGCATAATAAAAATAAAATAATTTATTTTATTTAATTTGTTGATAAAATTGTGGTGTAATAAAGTATTCTGAGCTGTAGTTTCGCCTGTATTTACGGATATATGTTTATATCCACGGATATACGTTTGCATTCATGGACTTAAAGTGACCGGCAAGTTCCCTCAGCAGGGCTCTTCGGATCCTTTTGCATTCTGGGGATCAACAGTTGATGTAGACGCTTGCCAAGATTTTGGAATGTCTCCAAAGCTTAAGGACCAAGAGGCGAGCGGATAGTTCAACTAAAAACTATCAAGGGAACGGTCGAGCAACTCGTGATTTTACGACCAATACCAATAAAAATCAAGAAGCATACGGAGCTTTCAACTAACTGCAATTGAGAAACATGAGCAGATGTAGATGCAACTCGATGGCGTGCATGTAAATAATACTATCTCAGCTTCGGTTACAGGTTGTAAGTTCAATCGGTTGGAACATACCGTAAGATAACCTTAGAGAAGCATTTAAGTTTTGAAGTGGAGCATATTTTGGAAAATCCTTAAAGGTGGAAAGGTGGAGTAGTTATAGTGTTTAATATGTACTATATGCTATTTACATTAGGGTCCCATCAAATCTATTACCGAAGAATAGAATTAGATCTCTAACCACTATCGCAAGAGTGGGCGTTTTCTGAAGTATATAGCCTTCTACTCGCGCGAATACCATGCTTGAATTAAAAAAACTCAAGTAGCGCCAGCAGGGGTAGGAACATTCAAAGATCTACTAAGTCGTTGTAGTTAATGTAGATCTGGATTCTGATTTCCCTATTATGGAATCTTTGTCATCTTATAGTACTTTGCTTTTTATGGTAATTTGCCTTTTTATCATCAACGAATAACTTGCTACAGTATTGGTTGATCTTTCCATTCTTTCATATTAATCAGGCTCTAGCACTTATACCTCTGCATCACTAACAACATCACCAACTGCCGCTTATTTCTGTAACAAATTTCTTTATTATACGGTACACAAACTTCACTTTGGCACGGAGCCCCGTCTATTCAGCTAGCTGCATACTCTCAGCTCTAAAGAAGATGGTCTCAACAGGTCCAATTCTCAAAAGACCTCACAATAAATCGAGAGGTGGTTGTCGAACGTGTAAACAGAAGAAGATCAAAGTATATTCAACAATCTCGACAGTTTTGTAGTAGATTTTACTAACTCTTGATAAAAGTGCGATGAGATCCACCCAACATGTACGTATTGCGATAGCAGGAGGATTCAGTGTGAATACATACCCAGAAGAGTCAAAAAGCCATCGACCTCCGATCCATCCATTGAACGTAGTCCTCCCCTTCAAATTACCCAAGGACAGTATCCGTCAGTACTTGACCGACTTCAAAAGATACAAAGTTCGGGAACGCCTCCCGATCTCAACCTCTGCCTATCTCCTCCAGTAGTCAGTCCTGCCGGAATCCATTCAATGACAGACCTCCGACTGATGCATCATTACGCCTTACATACAAGTATGTGTATATCTCCCAGTCCTACCGGTTCATACGTAGCACAAGTCCGAGTCCCCAAACTCGCGTTCAAGAATGACTTCATTATGAATGCCATGCTGGGCTTGGCCGCTTTTCATAAGTCCTATCTACTTCCGCACGATCAGGACTACCAACGTTTGACTTATATGTATACTGCAAAGGCTATCGAGTCCTATCGTGTTGCCATAAACTCCATCACCAACGAATCTCGCAACTTTGAGGCTTACCTCACAATGGCCCTACTCTTGACCATTCTTACAATTTCGACTCAGGGTGATGGAAAGGAGCTGTTGATTTCACAATCATTTTCGATGTATAAAGGGTTGAACTTCGTGGAAAGCATGTCGAAAAATGCCAAAAGTGATCCCACGATTAAATCATACATCAAGGCAACTAAAACTTCACCTGTGCCCGTTATCGACCCGGCCATCCGTTTTCTCGAAGAGCCTCAGATCATTCCCAGAACACTGGTTGATATAGTACTCATGGAGCCCGAAGATCCAGATTATGAAAACTTGCATGCCTACTGTGAGGCTTTGAAGCTTATCAGGGAATTATATGTCAACCTTCGACAAGAGGGACTTGTCATGACAATGTTCGCACGCATCCTTCATTGGCCTAACTTTGTTGTTTCGGGATTTGCCCAATTGGTAGAGAAGGAAAATCAGAGGGCACTGGTGATTTGTGCCTACTATCTGGGTTTCGTTAAACTCGTCTCAGGTCTTTGGTGGGCGGAAGGTTTGGCCGATCATGACATTACGGGTATCCAAGAACGGTTAGGTACAGCCTGGGAGCGCGAGATGCATCTTCCGCTCCAAGTGTTACGAATGGTGGACAAGCAAGAGATCATGGAGCTTCTCCTTGAAGTTGAGTGATCTGCGAACCTAAGTACCATGTTACTACAAGCGAAGAGCCTCTTAGAGTCGGCACCAGACAAACTTCAGCGATTAGGTTGCCGGCACGCAGTAGTACAAGCTCAACGTTACTCTGGACGGGTAAGATACATACTAGTACTGGCTAGTACCTACTTACCAACGTCCCTTCAAAAGCTTATAACTTTGGTAGTTAACTGCACGTTTTGTTGTGAAACGGTGGACTGGTTTTTTGGAGGAAGAATGCGCAAGCAAACGGGCATACCCAGGGTCCGAGACCCAATGTTACAATTATCGACAAGGCCGTGCTCGAGAAACCGTGATCATCGATCTTTCAAAGGGCGTTAGACTATGGTACTTCACGTGCAACTAATGCAACATCACAAGTTTTACGCGATGACCTTCCGGCAGACTACGATAGAAATAGCCAAGTTACTTGCGGTCGGCCTTCGGCAACGGTAGCTTCTACCCGTTATGCATGCAGACAGTTATTAGTCTATAACACCAACTGCTCGAAAAATGCCCCCAATAACTGCCTAAATCATCAAAGTTCCGCAAGTCACCACTGCCTCGAAGTATTTCTGTATCTCACCAGGCCTATTTTCAAACGATGGGGTGACACCCAATTGACTTAACCACAAACATACAAAGGAGTAACATCCAATGAAGTCAATCACAAACATACGAAAACAGCACGCAAGGCTGCGCCATTACATTCCGTTTCAATAATAGAATACAGCGAATCCTTATGGCGACGCATTCCCAACAGCCACCTAAAGCTGACGTCAAATCGAAGTAGCATCATCCAGTCAATACCCCTCGTTTCCCATGCTCAGCCATGTGTATTTGTGGTAAGCTAAGCGCGGGGGCTTAGAATAGAAGTTGGATATGCAGTCAGCATTGTGCCAAATCCGGATTAGACAAGGGGGTATATATATTATTGGGTAATGTAAAGGGAGGTTTCATTCGCTTCACAACGTACCTACATATCCGTAAGTAAAGTATAATTAGCCGAACATATCAGATGATAGCTTACGAATATATAGTTCAGCCCTAAACAAGAACTCAAAGGAATGATTGGCATGTTGACAAGTTGGTGTGGGTGTTGGTGTTTGAATTTGTTTTGTTTTCGGTGGCTGATACGACCGGGTTATGCGGTACTGCGGCACAGTATAAAGAGCTATAGTTAGAGTTTGTAACCCTATTTTCGACCATGATGCAATAGGTTAGGATATTCTGAATGTGTCGGATTTGCTGTGTGGATTTGAAATCCCTTGCTGAGAGCGTTGTGTCTATTTGTGTTGCTGCGGCGAGGCGAGAAATGCTAGCTATGGTGGAAGGTAGTATTCACTATATAGATAGTCAATTCTCTTGTTTGATTTCCCCTCTTTTCTTTCGTATCCATTCTCTTTCATATTAGTTTGCTTTTATACTCGTTCTCTTTCTATCCCCACCTATTTTACTACGGAAATTCCTCCAACACCAACTCGCCTTCATACACAAATCCATACCCGATAGAAGCCCCGAATCAATCAAATAGAAGTAACCCACATTATCAAGATGTATATCACACGCGCAACATCTCTCCTCTTATTCTCCGCCATCAATGTCGTTTACGCCGCCACTACAACCAGCATCCCCACTACATCTGTCAGCGCCACCGCTACAGTCACAGCAGGTAACGCCGCAGACCCTACTCACACCATCCTAGTCGGAAACAACGGTCAGCTACTCTTCAGCCCCGAAAACGTTACTGCTGCGGTCGGTTCCAAACTCGAGTTCCATTTCTACCCAAAGAATCATTCCGTTGCACAATCTTCCTTCGCTGCTCCATGCGAACCCGTTGCAAATAGTACTAGTTTCTTCAGTGGTTTCGTACCCACCAATACTACCGAGAATGAAAACGTATTCACGGTGACTGTCAATGACACTGCTCCAATATGGTTCTACTGTGGTACCCCACAACATTGTGAGGCTGGAATGGTAGGAGTTATTAATGTCCCGTAAGTTATCTCCATTTTCTTGATCAAGTTGCTTCTGCACGTATCAAATAGGATTATAGCTAACAGACGAAATAGCATCGATGGATCTAAGACTCTCGCCCAGTTCAAAGCATCAGCTGCAAGAGTCCCCGTCACACAAAACGTAGCCGCTATTCAAGGAGGAACTTTAGGACCAATAAGCAAGAGCTCAAACTCGAACTCTAGTTCTAGCTCCACCAAGACTGGCGCAAGTGCTACAGCAGCAAGCGCCAGTGCAACTGCGAAGAGTGGTGCGCAGGGCATGAGAATGGTTGGATGGATGGACGTTGGAGGAGTGGCTGTGGGAGCTATGGGGGTTGGATATTTGTTGGGTCTGTAAAGACTAGCTATTGATTGCGGAGTATGGGCTTCCAAATCGGGAGAGAATTTCTTTTATTCTGGGTTTAGACAAATAGTCTGGTTTTGTTTGGGAAAACAGGTATGGCGTTTCGTTTTGGACATAATAAGCCGTTTAGAACAATCGTATACTTGATATCAGAAATCTCGGACACTTGTAGAAATGTTGTAATGTGAAACTGTGATCTAGTGTTGACACCGCGGGCTCGCACTAAAGTAGACTCAAAACGCTTTGCCTTCTTGAACCTTACGCAGCATGTGGTGTGGTTGAGTGAATTAAATGAACACTACTGAACAAAAAGCCTCTCTACAGACTTCTGCAGCTTAATATCCCATGTAACATGTATTTTACTTCAGGTTGTGAAGGTTAGAATTATATTTACCCGCATCACTAAAGTCAAAGCACACGCAGCTAAACACTAGCAGAAATCAACAATCTGACGTTTAAAGCTACGAACTAGCTGCTGATGCCAAGAGAACTTTAAAGTCCTGCTAGGTTTTCGGAGAGATTCGAATACCGGCGTCCCGCTAGCAGGTAAGAAGCGCAATGTTGGCTTAGGACGTGAACTAACCCAACACTATAGGAATACAAAACATCAATTTCCAAGTATTAGCAAAAACATATAACGGTTCTCCGTTTCTCATGCCCATATGTGTGGGCTGAAGAATAGATCTCCCTCTGTGTTCCGGACATCGCAAAACAGATGCATCAGCACAGTGCATCGGTTGCGCGATTAGCGGGTCTAAACATACTGTCCACACAGTTCCCTCGACTATCATACTTGTAAAACAGGTACATCAATAACATAAACTTGCCATGAATGAACAAGCCTCGTATTGATTTCGGATATCCTCAACGAAAAAGATTCACAGGCTCTAACTCGATTGTTATATTGTGGTAATAGTGTGAGTGCAGGAAGCTTTAATCCTCTCGATATCTAACCCCACGAAGTGATATTTCCGAATTTCACGACATTAAGTTGCTGTATCCATCTGAGCTGTTATCTGACGTCGTAGTTGATCTGGAACAATAATTTCGAGTAACCTTACAAATAACCTAAAATATGTAAGTCAAAACCTCCGAAATTTAACCTTAAGGTTACCCCACCTCGGCAATCTCCAATCTCCCGCAGGACAAGAAACCCAACCCATCAAAGATATGAAATCCAAAAAAACAACAAAATCAACGACATACTCACATCAAATTCCAGTCCTCCCCTCTAAACTGATTCGATCGCATCCCAATCAATAAGCCCCCGGATTAAAATCCTGCACATGCTGCTGTCTTGTCGGCGCCGGATACATCATCTCCACAGCCCTGATTTCCGCTTCAGCTTGTTTGCGTCCGCGACGCATACGCACACAGACGAATACGAGAATCGATAGAAAGCCGACTGCGACTACAGCGACGATTATTCCGACTTGTGTGGGTGTGGAGAGGGTTCGTTTGGTTATTGGTGGCATTGTATCTCAAATTTTTTGATACAATTATATAGTAAGTTTATTGTATGATCGCAAAAAAGCGCGTAATTCTCAAGATGATAAAATATGAAATTCTTTAGGGATGGGATATGGAATCCTACATAAGATACAGTGAGTGCTGGAGATGCAACTAATATACAATCATATACAATCAACAATTGAGACAACTAAACAATGAGCTGGGTATTTGCGCTCTCTATTGGATAGGAATTGTGATGGGGTACGCAGTGGTTTAGAGATGGGCGGTTAAAATCCTATGCGTTTGGTCACTTCTTGCATCATTACTTTCAAGGTTAGTGGTTTCCCTATTCTGAATTTTAAAGCCGATTGAGCGGCCAATCTCATCGCTTGAATTAAACATTCTGGAATTCTCCTTGTTTTATTGATTGTTCAAAGTTGTTCTATAGCATTGAAGTTGTGAACACTCGGCAATCTCCCTCCCTCCTGCAAATCCATCCAGCAAGAATATCAATATCCATCCATCCATCCATCCGCAAGAACCCCGACCCCGCAAAATCCCAAAAGTTGCAACATCAAAAACGACATACAAGTACTATACTCATATCAAACACCATCCCTCTCAACCATTCAATTCAATCCAATCCCAACCCCATTCCAATCAATAGCACTAAGCCTCAGGATTAATCGCAGGATTAACAGCAGGATTATGCGCAGGATGAACCACAGGATGAACCTCAGGATGAACCACAGGATTAAAATCCAGCACTCTATGCCTTAATATCACTTCCTCAACCATCAACTCCATCGCTCTCCTCTCCTCAATCGCACGTTGCTTTTTTCTTTTTTCTTCCACATGCCCAATGAAACAACCGATTAAACCGCAGAATACGACCAAGATGACCACGCCTGCGATGCTTCCGGGACTGTAGTGGCTTCGTTTGGTTATTGGTGGCATTTTATTTTAATATGATATGATGTGATACAATAGATATAGTTCTATAACCCAGTATTGTATTATCGCGAAGAAATCATAGGAATAAACGCGTTATTCTTGGGGATGATGATGATTTCTACATGAGATACAGTGAGTGAGTGCTATACATGGAACTTTTATACAATCAATAACCTACACAGCCAAATAATAATCTGGGGTATATCCTCCTTCTATTCGATAGAAACTATAATGGGGTACGTGGTGCGGCTCAAAATTTATGCAGCCTGTGCCTTGATCACTTCTAAAATCTTAATTTTCGAGGTTAGTGGTTTTTTATTTGGAGTTATGACGTTGTGAATGAGTGGCCAATAATCTCGTGGTATGGATTTTTGGAGTTGTCTTAGTGGACTAGATGGCTATACCCCCTGTCTTTTTCAGCCCTCAATGGATCTGGTGCTTACTTACCAGATGGGGATGAAATCCAAGAGAATTCCAGACTTTTGAGAATCCTTAGTCTGGATGTGTATGGAAGATTGTTCTCTCACTCAAAACTCCAAAGGTCAACTTTGTTATTGTAATCAAGGACCTCTAAATTCATAGGTGAATAACACCATAAAGCAATGAATTGATTGTTAACAACAGCCAAAGGACTAAATATATACACAAGAAGGTAAGTCCCACAAAATCAGAGTATCTCAAGACTAATACAGGACATTCAGAAAGCATGAAAGCGCGCATCTATCCAAAAAACCCATCTCCCCAAGCTTCATCCACCTCTCTCTAAGAACTAGCAATACATTGAGAGTAATAATCATTTTGAACAACACAAGTACAACCGGTAACACAAGTTGTAGAACCGGGCCATCCAATCCCACCACATTGGTAATATTGAGCAACTGGACCAGTTGTTGCCGTGGCGGGCATGGAAGTAGTTGCTGCTGCAGAAGTGACGGAGCTGGCTGTGTTGGCTGGTACAACCGAAGCGGTTAGTACACTTGAGGCTACAGCTGTTACTGCACTAGAAAGCGCAGAGCTGACGCCGACACTCGATACTACAGCGGTAACTGCACTAGAAAGCGCAGAATTGGTGCTAACACTCGAGACAACAGCCGTTACTGCACTAGATATCGAAGAGGCAGTACTGCTAGAAGCGACAGCAGTTGTGGTATCATTTCCACCAGTGCTACCACTGCTGCTACTATCCAAAGCCAAGATCTTAGCCGTCGCCGCCTCAGCAACAACCATAACAATAGCCTGAGTATTCCCAGTCGGAAGATCCGGATGAATAGAAGCATCAACGATGAACAAATTATCCGTGCCATAAACCTGTGCATTCAAATCGACGATATCCGTTCCATTATTCTGCGAACCATCACTCGTACCCATTCTCGCACTGCCTACGAAATGAGTTCCTGCGCTTGCTGGGGCGGACATCATATCTGCGCCTGTAGCGTTAGCTACTGAGTATTGGATGTAACTACCGCTTGCTTGGGAGTATTCGAGTTGCTGGGTCATGAATTTTAGAACGGCTTCTTTATCTCCATCGGTTGTGAGCCAGGGTGTTGTGGTAAATTGGGTTACACCTGATGTGGAGAGACCTAGCACACCACTACTGGTTGAACCGTGGGTTAGATATACTACTTGGCGTAATGTAGTGTTGCTGTCGGTCCACCATGATGATTGAACGTAGCGCACGCTGCCGTCATCATTAGTGATCGCGGTCCAAGAATCTAGACGGGGGTTGCCTATGAAAATTCAAGGTTAGTTTCAGGGTACGAATAAATGAATCCTTTGAGATTACTCACCTTGAGCTAACGGACCAGAGCCCTGGGCAAATAGATCCGTCATTTCAGTTGTTGGGTTCAACAAATTTTCCTCGGACAAACTCGTCAAGTTGCTGAACTTTGTTCCACTTGTGATGTTCCAAATTAACTGCCAGACCGAGTGGTCTTGGGTTCGTTCGCCAACTGGCGAGTTAATCCAGGCAGACTCATCAGGAAGAGTAACAGAGAGGTCTCCAGCTTGCACATTTGCTATTTGTGCGGCTGGTCCAATACCACTTCGGAACAAGATTCTTGGAGTTGAGAGAGCACCAGCAGCTAGAACAACTCGGCCAGTGTCGGGTGTCACATTGATAATTTGTCGGCTGCCATCCTCAAGTTCGACCTCTACACCAGTAACAGTAGAACCGGTTCGCACGACGCGGATAACTGTACTGTTCAGTTGCAGTGTGAAGTTGGGAAGGGCTTTGGCGAGCGGTAGGTAGGTTTTAACTGGACCGGCACGTTCACCGTTCAAGATCTATCACGATAAATAAGCAACTCGTTTGGATAAAGACACACAATTGGACTGAGTACTTACACTATAAGGGGTATGAGTAAAAACCTGATCTTTGCTATCTGGGTCCGCGATAGCATCGATGCTGGTCCAATTGTTTTGCGAGAGATGTGTCGACATGATTTGGTAGGCAGCCTGGTCGTAGTATTGACCGTCCATTGAGCTTAGAACTGTGCCAGGATTTCTTTCTATTGTTGCAACCTATTAGCAGAAGTACTTTCTATCAACACTTGCAGAACGAGACCGCACTTACCATATAAACGATCCGCGGCGTCGGACACATCATCCCATGTCCAGCCGGCCGGCCACTTGTCGTCAAAGTCCCTCGCGGGTGGTTTCATCCACAACACGCAGTTAACAGAAGATCCGCCTCCCAAAATGCAGCCGGCCTCACCAGCTGTATCGTCACAAAACTGACTTCCGGCTCCTTTGATTGTTGACAGGTACCATGAGACACCCGGAACATCAAATGGCGTCACAGTGTCGTTCCATGGCATCAATACATCACCTCCACTGCTATAAGTTGATGCTTGTCCACGCTCCAATAGCAGAACCGAGTGACCCGCTTCGGCGATTCGCTCTGCGGCGATGATACCAGAAGCACCACCACCTGCGACAATGTAATCGTACGTCACGTTGGAGGTGGTGGTGGTGATACTTGTTGTTGAGTTACTTGAAGAAGTAGAGTTGCCAGATGAAGAAGAAGAAGAGCCAGTAGCGACTATGGCAGCTGATGCCATAGAACTCCAAGT
>JWJB01010686.1:0-26213 GCA_000812895.1 Rutstroemia sydowiana
TCTAAAAAGCTTGTTTTACCCCACACCACGTTTTGAAAGCAACAAAAAACAACAATCAAAACTTAATTGATCCCTCTTTTTAAGCCTATCTTAAGCCTATCTTCATTTATTTTTTAAGCTATTCTATTTGGAAGAATAAGGTATAAAATTGGTTGTTCTTTCTTCTAGAATTATTTATAAATAGATATATTTCTTCGAATTGAAAAAGGACGTAGAAATATAACGTCAAAGACCACTGCATGCAGCTGCAGCGTATTTCGTCGGAATCTTTTTCATAGGCTGTCATTGTCATATAAGACATTTATTTATTTTTGGAGGTGAGGTGGCTGTGTTGTGTTCCCTTTGAACAAACAAAAGTTTCCAGTAATTTGGTAAACCAGGCCAGGGTCATGTATGTACTGTACTGGTAAGTCGCTTATTGTAAGGTGGTCAGCCAACGAGAATAAAGCTCTAACCACCCTCACAGCGCTTACTTGACACTAAAATATTATTTGCAGAATGCGTACCCCAGATTTACTATAGATCGATTGGCTAATATAACCGGGCTGATTGTACATGTTGATAATTTTGTTGGTGATTGCTTGTTTGCTAATGACAGGGCAATCTTGGTTAATCTCGTCTAGATTTTTCCGCTTTAAGAAATTTTGTAACATCCAGTGAATTCTTCAACTAGTGCATTCCTCACTGCGTCAGCTAGTGCACTCTTTGATTAGTGCATTCATCAGTAAGGTGAGTTCCCTTAGTAGGCCGGTAGGCGGGTGCGTGGCGGAGCGCTCTGTTGTTTCGTTGTACCAACCGTCTCCATATAAGTTATAACCTTAAGCTTCCACATTCCTCCAACTCTTCCTTCTCATTATCCTCTGCTTTTCCACATTTTCAAGACACTCTCTTTTCAGCCCGCTGTTTTAAACTAGCATACTTCGATCTTTTTCTCTCCATATTTCTTGGCTATCACTCCATATCTCATAATGCAGATCTCAACCCTCTTCCTCGGCATTCCATGCCTCTCAGCTTTTGTTGCAGCAGCACCATTTGCTGTCAACTCGGACTTTGTCGTTGCCGTCACTGCTACCAACACTGCAGCACTCGGGGCGATCGAAACAGCAGCTCAAAGTTCCCTTTCTAATATCGCACCACCGGCCATCTTGAATGGACACGATGATTCACTTTTGAGCCTGAAAGTTATTGCCGGCAACGAAGCTTTTGAAGTCGAATATTTCCAAAGTTTCCTCTTCAATGTCACCAATGGTGTCGAAGGCTACATTCTCGACCCATGGACAAAGGCTGAACTTTTGGAGGTTCTTACACTCATTGTACACCAAGAAGAGCTGCATTACATCAATGCCAACAAAGCCATCAATCACTTCACCAACAGTACATCGGAAATGATCCTCCCTTGCCAATACAATTTCGGCGTTACCGACTGGGTGTCTGCTCTCAAGAAGGCCGCTATGTTCACTGACCTGGTGTTGGCAACACTCCAAGAGGTCGCGCAAATCTTCGGTGTCAATGGCGACTCGGTACTGATTCGCGGCATCGGATCTGTGATGGCAAACGAAGGTATGCAAGATGGATTTATGAAGGCCGTCCTGGGGGAAACAGTTGTACCAAATGCTTTCGTCACGACCTCGACCCGTGAATTCGCTTTCAATGCCCTCAACCAAAACTTCATCGTTCCTGGCTCCTGTCCCGCAACCAACGTCATCGACCTTCCCACCTTTGGAGTTCTGAACATGATCACCCCAGAGATCACTAGAGCAACCACATCTCTCGATTTCACTTTCACACTTGGAGCCAACGAGACGATTAACACGTGGGGCACGAACTGCGAAAAATTGAGCTTGGTCTATATGAATCAGCAGAATGTTCCCATCACAGAAGTTCCTCGAGATGTCGTATTGGGAACCGATGGAAAGACAGTCAAGTTCACAGTGGATTTCCCATTCGACGATGCAAAGTTTGGCCACGGTTTAACAATTTGCGCTTTGACGACTGCGGCCACGAGCTTTGCAGATGTGACGGCGGTCGCGGCTGCTACGAAGTTTGGTCCAGCATTGATCGAGTTAAATTAGGTTGGGGTGTCGGTATTGGAGTGTTGGTTGGTGAAGCGTGGGGATTGATGGTGGATTCGTCTTCGAATATTATAGACTGTATTTTTGATACCCTTTTAAACTTTTCTTTTGCTGCATGGCGTAGGGCGTATTTCGGGATTTTCATGGGACGGACAGATAGAAGTCCTTGGGGCATGATTTGTATTCTACATTAATTGTCAATTAAACATTAATCGTTTTACATAACAATGCCGATTACAATCTGGGGGTTTATGATTTTTTTGCGATTTGCGCTACTGCCAAATAATTGTGATTGATTCTCAAAGATATTGATTACCTGGACTTGGATAATGCATGTATGTAACATCCGTAATTATCCTGGCCGTTCCCGCGATCTTGGCGTAAGCCAGCCCTTCTCTAATAAGAATTGAC
The DNA here is from genome assembly GCA_000812895.1 of Rutstroemia sydowiana. NCBI lineage: Eukaryota > Fungi > Ascomycota > Leotiomycetes > Helotiales > Rutstroemiaceae > Rutstroemia > Rutstroemia sydowiana. The sequence goes on from JWJB01010686.1 coordinate 2,484, forward strand.
GACTTCCACTACATTCTATAACAATTTGAATCCAATCTCTGCCACCTGCACAAAATGCCATTCATGCTAATGTTCACACAACTATGAGATGATGTTACATTACTTGAAAGTGAAGTCGGCTTGGGTCAAAGATACATCTCTCCAAGTTCAACTACCAAGATCTCATTTCAATCATGATTCCACTCAGAATAATAAATAACAAACCTCTGTCCGTACACGAATTAATTTGCTTTACGGTATGGTACGGTAGGAATGGAAAGGACAGCTGAATTGTGAATCTCATAAACTTGGGATGAATTTGCAACGGGTTTGCAGGAGTATGAACGATGAAACATAAGAGAATGATACATTGGAACGGTATTAACACTGCCCATACGGGAATATATAATTTGAAAGTGATGGAACGTAGAATCTAGTACTAGGGGAACCGCGAGTTGATCATTGAAATAGATAAATAAATAAATGTTCCAAGAGGAAAATTCTAGAATCTAAGTATTCTTTGCGGGTACTGCGGGAGACGTCATCAGAAGAGACGCGCTCCGGTGAGAGAATAGCACAGAATACTTATACCGGGGTATTCTTAATAACATTGTAAAAAAATTGAAGAAAGAAGTAGATGGGTGATGATATCATAACTATGTTCAACTGTTAAGATAGATGCAACGAGGAAAAAAATGGAAAAATTTGAAAAAAAAAATTGTTCAAGTTCATGGTCCAGCGGAGAGAAGAGAGGTCTCAACTTACCACCAATGTTCCAACACCACTTTCACCACAACACCCCCAATTTCATATGTAAGTCCCGAGACATACCCGTTATGCGCTCCACAATCGCCCAGGAGACCAACATAACACAAGTAGCCTAACTAAAGTATTTTAAGGTTATAGAGATTATAGAACTCACCCATGACTCTTAGTGTGTCCTATCTATTACAGGGGATATATGTCTACTGGGGGTGCCGCAATCGTACGCCACCGTAGCGGCGCACAGCGTAGCAGGGCACTATACAAACCGCTAAAGTCTGGTAATAGAATCCTCAATAACTGTGATTTTTGTTAGCGGATGGAACTTTTGTGTCTCGCGAAGCGGGAGCTTGACCACTGGACCATGAACTTGTTTGTTTTGTTTGATGCTTACCTTGGTTTATTTGGTATTATAAGGTTATCTTTCGCTTGCCTTGGTAGCTGGAAAGTGAATGTGTATGGCGCGGGTCGATGTGATGTTTGTTGATAGTGAAGTGAAGTGAAGTGAAGCGAAGTGAGGCTGAGATTGAACGGCCGCTACGGCTGGCGATTCATCGCCTTTATTTGTGGGGAGACTTGATTGAATGTACAGTTGGAACTCACAACGTTTGATGGGTGTTCGGCCGTGCTTGGCCTTCCTCTCGGATGACAAGATCGCACACAGGCTGACAGGGAGGCATGGTCCTCTATTATTTGAAAAGGAAAATTGCGGCGGAAAAAAGAACTGGACGGTCCCTTTGAATTTAGACTACAAACCTTGTGTTTGTACTGAGCCGAATTGGCTATTGGTAGTGCCCTTCTGCAGCGAAAGAGGGATTTGCAAATGATTTCATTTGGAAAAATACAGAACGTGGAACATACAGACATGGCAGAGAAGATACAAAATTTAAAACAATTGTAGCATAGCTAGATGGCATAGTTCAAAATAGTACCTAGTACCGTGCGTTCAGAGGGAAAATTTGTGTTACATGTACGATACTCAATCAAGTATTCGGGTGCCTTTTTCTGATCTTTTCCCCTCCATTTACTTTCAAATAAGTCGATGAGCGACAGCCGGCCCTTCCGATGGGCATCATAAGTGCCCGGATGGTACATATCATCTTACTGTGAGGTCCCTGTGAATAATCCATTGCTCTATGTGAATTGTGAAGGCAGAATATTTGCCCTTTCAGTCCTCAATTGCCCCGCTAGCACTTTGCGTATGCTTCCCCCAATCCGCAGGTCCCTTAGCTGGTCAGCTATGTGGGCGAGTCCCGGGAGTCCGGATACCATACATTCATTAGTATACGGATAATTCCCAGCACGGCAGCTATGAGCAGAATTATCAAAAGCACAAAGCGACCTCTCGGTGTTTTTCTGAGTATTGTCGGCTTGTATTGAAGGTTGGAGGTTTAATTTACACTTGATAGGGGCCGAACCGAGCCAGAAACAATGCCAATATGAGTAATCAAGCTATCCAAACGTAGAATATATCACTATAAGAATACATTCAACAACCAATAATCAGGGACCTATCGTAAATAGTTTGGTTGGGTTGCGAATGGCGCCCATAAACTTGTGGCACAAAGTCTCGGACCCCCCACACATAGCGAGGGGGAGGGGCCCATGGGGCTTATAAAGCACCATCATATATTCCCATCGGAATTCAGTCCATGAACAGCATTGCGAATGCTGCGCGCACGCACAACAGATATAACATGTATTTATATCATCGAATAAGAAGCAAGACTCTGGTCTGTTTTCGACCCCGATTCATCATCACATCAGCACTTACCTTCCGACACCCACAACACCAAGGAAACATGGCATCCACACAATCATCCATGGTCATAGCTGAGATAGGAAAGCCCATTATTAAAACTATACGACCAATTCCATCCCCACAGCAAAATGAGGTAGTAGTCAAAGTGACTTCCGCTGGAAGTAAGTTCTGCTCTTACCTCCATTACGATTTAACCCCAACGCCAATCCAGTCAATTCCCACGATGGAAAAGCGCGAGATTATAATGTTTCCAATCTTTCACTGCCGATCGGCTGGTGTCTAGATGTGGCTGGGACCGTAACATCTATAAGGCACGAAAGTCGACAGGTACTCCATCAGCGAACATGTGTTTGGATACCTTTATATACGTGTGGATGCTCAAGGCTCTCAGCAATAGGCCATACTCGAAACTGATTGTATGGCTACAGTGCCCTCCAACATCTCCGATGACCAAGCTGCAACTTTTCCGGTGAACCTTTTCGCTCCTCTTGTTGCCCTATTCGACTCCAAGCAATTTCTATTTCCATTCCCAAACATTCTTGAAGAGAAAGGATTTGACGGCGCAGCTCAAACTTTAGTTATCATTGGCGTCGGATCTAGCTGCGGAAGGTTTGCGGTGCAATTGGCCAAACTTGCGGGTATTGAGAAGATTGTGGTCACTGCATCCATCCCTTTCGAGTAAAGAGGAACTTGGATCATACGGCGCAACATATGTTGTAAGCCGTCATGGCAGTGATATCGAAGTTGAAACCCAAGTCCGCGAAATCGTCGGCGATGACTTGATATATGTATTCGATCCTATTAATACGGAGCATACACTCGCCGTCTTATTGCTGTCATCGGAGAAGAAAGGGAAAATCGCAACCCTCGCTATACCAAACGTAGCGGATCTAACCAGTGGAGTTGAGAAAGATCATTTTATTGCGCACGTGGCGGAGCTTCCTCATTGGCACCGAGGACTATCGATTCAAACTTTTAAAGTGCGACCGACCTGGATAGAAGCTGGGAAGCTGAAGCCTTTGGCATTTCAAGTCTTGGAAGGTGCTTTCAATGTAATCAGCTCAATAAAGTGCTGGACGATCATCGTGATGGTAAGAATCCGGGAAAATGGCTCTTCCATCCTAATGGGAGGGAACTAATATCAACGTGTTTGGATAATTCATACAATTTTCCTTATATCCAGTACCTAGGTAATTATTCCTGAAATTCTAGCGATGAAAACTATAGTAACTTAGTAATGAAATACACCCATACTTCTTACTGCGTACAAAAACTCCAGGTTCATAAGCCAAAAGAAGAAGGACCTCCTTGAAAACAAGAAAGATGTATGTATGAAGCACGTGATTATGCACCTAGCTTTTCTTGTACTGTACAATCCCAAAAGAGGGGTTGAAATGGGCTCATTTTTCGAAACCTCAATTTGATACTTCAAATACCTGTCAAAACAACTCACAAGAGATGAAAATAATTCGAAAGCATTTCATAGATGCTTCTGAGATCATTTTCGATCGTAAAATAATTCCAATACGTTCTGTCATGGTCGGCTTGTTCGATACTATTCCTTCGCAACTATATCCACCGAGCGAGTGGACATCCGATGGTACATTCCCCTCTTTTGGAAATTCGTCCCAGTTCGAATATCAACAACTCATCTCATTCTCACGACAATATCATTATTGCCAGATGAATTGAAGTTATTGTATCTTTCTTCTCTTCAGTCCAATATTCATTATGTATTCGCACGATAATCTCCAAGCCTTTGCGTAGCTACAAATTGGTGATGGTGATGGCGATGATGATTGATGAGCACGATCAAAGTACTGTCGGCAATTCCTTGTTACCGAAACCCGTTTGTCCGATCATCGCGTCGGGATCCATCCCATCTATGGAGTTCCTAAACGTAAGGAATTCTATCCGACAATCATTGTTCGTTACTATACAATCTGCGATCCGAAGCTCTGTTATATTGTATTGACCTCATACAGTAAATCTCGAAGTTCGTCCGTCCTTACGATCGATACATCGTTGTCGGTATTCTTCTCTGACTTGGTTTGCCCGATGTATGCATTGCATGAAAATGTTGGCAGGATTTCTACTCCTCGCACAACAACAGCAATGCTCTTCTTTTGAGACGAGGTCCTTCGTTTCAATAAGTAGTCTCTGCATACTTATCGTTCAAATGGCATGTTAAAGCTTGCGCCTGGTCGGGCCTTTCAAAAAGTTAAGATATACATCCTAGCCAATCCATTGTGATAGATGGGATCATGGGTCTAATCTGTTGTTCTTTCCCCACGCAAAAATCCGGATAACCCCCCACTCATACTTTTTCATAATTCATTGGTTCTATATTTCATGGGTGTCGACGGAATGATTTTTCCGTTGGTCAACGGCGGCTAGAATCAATATCTCTGAAAGATGTCTCAATGAGAGTTAACTTTCAATAGATATCCACGGTATTGTGCAGACCTCGAAACGAAATCTGCAGTCAACAACATACAGTAAGCAAAATCTCCGTTTGTAACACCAAATGCAACCAGCCGTCTGGTATTTCCGCAAACTTCCGAACGCTCAGGGGCACCGCTACCAATTCCAGACAAAAGAAACAAGACTCAGGCGCACAAATAAAAATTTCACGATTTATCAATACGTCAATATTGACAGGGTGCCACTTGCAAGCTACGATTACCTCCAAGAATTTTATACTCTTTTCGGGTACCTCGAACTTCTTCACCTGATATAAATAAGTGGAATCCTAAACTTCTTTCGAAATGACTCGTTGTATGTACTTGTACACTGGTTTGTTGGGATGATGATGACAGACAGCATATGTACTGTCCTGGTTCATTTACAATAGAAGGAGTTTAGGAATTACCGCCATTGAATGGTAAAGTAGATAAAGTAAAGCAAATGAGGGAAATCTGAATTCAAGTGGTTCAAAATATCTTATAGTAAAGAGCTGAATTTTTATGTTGTATCACCGCACGTCTTTTTTCGTTGCTACTGTGGGATTATTACTCTTAGGTCAGATTGCATATTAGGTACTGAATCATTTTGGTGAAGCATATTCACTCAATTATTTACTTTTCTTCTCATCGTCCAGTTTTCCTTCATTAAAAAAAAGAATGGAATTTGGTTGAAAAGTTACCGTAATTATATCCACAAATATCCGGGATATCCTTTTTAGTATATTTCGTTGTTGTTCCAGGAGCCACTTATTCAGACCAAAAAAATATATATATAACCAAATTTCAAATTAGCATTTTCTTTATAGCGCCGTCGATATCGGTATTGATGTGGAATTTCTCAGCCTTGCATTTCAGTCATCGTGTGCTTTTAAATGATTTGATTGGATAATTCTTTACAATTTTTTTTCCTGACCCGCTTTTATATCGTAAAATATTTCCAGACGAGAAGTTGCGGCACTGACACTGGCACTGTTATCCTGGTCGATAACCTTAGAAAATAGGAAAAGAAAAAAAGAAAATAAAAACTGTCCGATTATTAAACGGAGTTAGCTTTGAAAATCTGTCCTAACTCTTCCGAGCTTTTTTTCCCCCCCCAAAGTTTCTTTCTTTTTTGCCCTTCCAATTCTTTTTCTCCCACACAGCAGTCAAGTCAGATTCTTACAAGCAACTTCTTGAAGTCCATCTCCACTCGCACACAAACCATCTACAAATCCTTCTTCTTGTATTCACTTCTTAATACACATCGATACAATGGCTGCTCGTATTGCTCCCAAGATGGCTTCCCTTATGGGCTCTACCTCTGTTAAGGTTGCCCGCCCAATGGTTCGCAGCAACCTCGTGGCTCAACGTGCTTTCTCTGGTAAGCTTTTGAGCTCTTTTGAAATGTGTTATGTATTATGAATAGAGCTTGAGAAACTCCAATTGTGTATCGGTGTAGCTCCAATTCGATCTATCAAACATTACATCTATCATCAATAATCAATTGAATGAAAAAAACTTCTCGCTAACGAAAATTTTCTCGTTGTCTAGGCATGACCAAGTCCACCAAGGTCAACACCGCTTTCCAAACTGTCAAGCGTCAACAAACCTCCAACATCCTCTCCAAGACCAACTTCACTGCCCGCCGACCATACTCCTCCGAAATGGCCAACGCCCTTGTCCAAGCATCCCAGAATCTTGGTATGGGTGGTGCCGCTATCGGTCTTGCTGGTGCCGGTGTTGGTATCGGTCTCGTCTTTGCCGCTCTCTTGCAAGCCGTTGCCCGTAACCCATCCATGCGTGGTCAACTCTTCTCATACGCCATTTTGGGTTTCGCTTTCGTCGAGGCCATTGGTCTTTTCGATTTGATGGTTGCTATGATGGCCAAGTTCTTGTAGATGCTTTTCACGAACCTTGTGTATAAATAGTGGAAGTGGGGAGAGGGGATGAATTGTGTGAGGGGGAGAGGAGGGAGCTTTCTATATACATCCTTGCTTTGTCGTTGCTACATTGCATTGCATTGTATTTGCATGGAAATGGTGCGATGATATAGATGATAGATGGATAGATGGTTGGACTGATAGACTATGACTTTTTTTTGCTTATGTCTCATAGATGGTTCCGAAAGATACATTAGAGCATAGAGAGATAGATATTCGCTGCAACAATCCGTCCTGGATATTCAATGAACAAAAGGGGATTTCTGGCCTGTAAACTATCAAAAAATTTAGAACAAGAGAAACCAAAACCAAAAAAGCATTTCCTCCTCTCTACATTTACATCTACATCTACATGAACGTCAAGATGCAACGTGTGCAACATGAAGTGCAAAATAATTTAGATTCTACACATCCCGCAAGCGTGAGATGATTTTCCCCCGGACCCCAGGTCTCGAAATAACATCATCATCATGGCTGAAGCTTTGGACTTTGAATACTTGGATTGGGGGCGCGGGAGGGGGGTTAATTTTGGGATATTGATACCGTGGGTGGTCATTCATTCGGGAGATTTCGGGTAATCCGGAGACCGGAGGGAGAAAAAATTTTTCTCGATTAATTTCCTGGGCGGTGTCAGATTCAGATGGGATGGAATGGGAGGACCGTGTTATCGCTTGAGGTTCTTGGAACGTGACTTGCACGTGAGATGAGATGATATCGTTTTATCTTCAAATTTCAAATAATGTGGTGTGTGGTTGGATATTATGAGGAGACAGATGGACGGGAAGAGGAAATTATGTCTCGTCATCGTGATAGAGAAACCACAAAACTGTCTTCATATGTTTTGATGAAGTTGAATTTTTATACTGATATTGTGCATGGCATGGCAAGGAAACCGCAGTAGATCGATTATATGTGAGGTCGGGTCGGTACGGATGCACAACATAGAATTCGGGCTCATCGGGAATCGTACGAGCTGTACCCGAGATAATCTCCCATTTCCTTATGTACATGTATATGTGATGTGATAGGTGTAATTTCTAAGTTCTCTCAAATTTGCATCATCCTGCTGTGTGTGTAAGTTACAAGAAAACCGCCTGGAAATTTGGTAACCTAACATTACTGGTTGAATTAGATGTTAACTTCTTGATTTCAACCTGGTTTTGTAGCTGACAGCATATATTTGGCTATTGTCTAGATGTGTGTTTCATCGGGCATATATCTCCGCAAGGTCGTAGATACTTTAACAATCGATGTTAGTCCTTTTGGACTGCACAGATAGTCATGAGATTTCTGAGAATACCTGGAATTTGTAATATTCTGTGGTTTAACGATATCTCTATTCTTGGCTCACTCCTTAGACACCTCGCATTGAAGGAGTTCTTACGCGTATAATCATACTGCACGCAGAAACCATATTACAAATTCCTCAGAAATCGGCATATATGCAATCAGATAACCCCAGGACATACATCACGGAAACCGAATGCAGATGGAAATATGGAGGCATGCAAAGAAGAAAATCAGAAGAGGGGATGTATGTGTTATATAAGTACGCCTCTCCTTATCACAAGGAGTACTCGGAGTTGATACGGGCTCTGCCATTTCGTAGAACTGGCAAATAGAACTGCTAGGGTCATTGGCAAAGCTGGCTACAACTTCACGACTAGGACTTGTATTTTCACTAGATATGGGCAAGTGTGGAATTATATACCTTAGCGCTCAATTTCGTGGATAATAATGGCTGGTACTGGTGAATCGCTCGAACGGTTTAATATCATAAGAAAGCGGCATTCAGATCACCTGGATATTTGAAGCAATTGGCGTGAAGCATCGTGCAGGATGAAAGAATTTCAATCCACAGCCTCCACTTTGAATTGGGGTAGGCGAGGGGGCGCGTGCGACGAGAACCCTGGACATAGAGCTTCTGGGAAATACCACAAAAGCTGCAGGGAATCTCAAATGGGCGCTGACCAAGAATCAAATCGAAAGCTATCGCTTGCCATTAGCACATGAAAGAGAGAATCCACTTGATGAAAATCATTCAAGGGGATGGGGCCACATGACGGATCGAACGAAGCGTTGCAAATCGCGACGATATGAATCACCGCATATGCAATATGCATTTCCATGCTCCTTACATTGAGCCAGATTTCACGAGCAATCGAAGCAGATATTGGGTATTGTGCAAACGAGGACTGTAGCTTAACTTCACCCACTATGATTTCACGAACTTGCTCACCCTATTGAGACGTATGTATTAGATGAAGCTAAGTTTTCTCAGATGTAGCTGTGTGAGGTCCGAAAGCCAAGCAATAGAGTTATTGCAATACTGGTAGTTTTGAGTTCGATACGTTGTAGTATGACTATAACGAGAATTTCGAGGGCGGGATTCTTTGGAGTATGGATTCGAGATCTCTTGTACAGGAGGACGATATAGTCTTCTAGCTGGGTAAGGGGTTCGTATTCGTTAGATATCGATCATGCGAAACTCTCCAATTGTACGAATATTGGTGGTGCGCATGCAGGGACTCCTCTCTGTTACAGTAGCGTATGGGTATCGGCAATGGGTATCCACGGTGATGCGCCATGTTTATCATTGCTTGCAGTATTGCTTAAAGTCCTTGACTGCTGTCGGCAATTCCAATAGTCCGCAAGGTTGTCCAACCAGATGACGAAGTGTGTCTTCTGCGTACACCGGGGGTTGTAGTAGTAACCTATCAACCAACAATCCCGGAAGTCAACTTTCAAGTTGTATCAAAATTGTATTCAACAATTAGAATTATTGTCGATGCATTCGTTGAGCGGGGTTCAAACGATTACTTCCTCCAGTTATGATTCGCCGAAATACGTTGAGACTTTGGGGTGCTTCCTGGAGTTGCTGAATCCACGGGTGGGACTGTGGGTACATCGTGTAACTTCTGCGGCCACAGTCCGCCAAACTTAGCACATATTTCGTATTAGTGATCGAAATTGTGCTGCTCAAGAATGGGATAGTTTCGTGCTATTTGGTTGATTGCGGTCATGAGTCTCCGTGATCTGTACGTGCGAAAACCTTCCCTCGTTCGTTGATTGATCGCTAGTGGAATTCGTATCTGGCCTTCGGCTCAAGATAGGTTGCAGTCCCATCATAATTGTCGGAGTTATTTTGAAGGTATGAAATAATGAAAGGAGGATTCGAGAAGTATCTCAATCACGGAGCGAGTGGCTTCAGTCCCTATATTAATTCTCTTGTATGGTGGCTGTCGAAAAATTGAGGATCTGTATTCAGAGATGGTGAGGTGGAGAAAATGTATACACTAGGTTCATTTGGTAGTAGCGAAATACACACTGAAGTTGTATTGGTGCCCAATTTCGCATTCGCATCCAACTGGTAAGGGCGTGGCTTCATGTGGATTTTAGTGATGTAATATGTAGCGTAGGCATGCCTCGCCGTTGGTCAGGATCGCTGCTTTGTGCTAACAATTGGCGGGAATAGCATCCTTGATTAGACTTGTACATGCTAGGCTACTCGGGCTAAGGGATGTGCTTACTCATTCCCATATCTTCATAAAGACCGCCAACGCGGAGAGCAGGCATGAGAAACGGTGTGAGATTTTGAAATGTGATGGCATCAGCATCGCCGATCGACACTACTGCCCGGTCTCCTACATCAGAATTATGGAAAATAGCTAATGCATGGAAGTAGAAGAAGGTGAGTCCTAGGATGGTTGGAGGCCTGGGGATAGAGTGAGGTGAAAATTGGCTAGTTATGGCGAAGTTGGCTGTTGAAGATTGGAGCAAATACGAACAGCTTGCCAGAAATAGTTTTTCCTTTACCCAAATGATATGCAATGCAAGAGATTGTGCAGCACAACCCCAAGTCAATCCAAAATTTCTTCTGCTTTTATGCAACATGTTGTTTAATGGTTCCACTTGACGCTATTTTACTGTATGCATTTGGGCATAAGTGCGAGATGAACGCTGCAGTAAGTCTTGTTAGATAGCAGCGCTAACAAATCCGACCAGCAATAGTACTCCCTCGAAAGAGATTACGCAAGTTCGACTTAAAGATAATATCAGATGCAATCTATATTAGATATGCCTGTCACTTACGGACAACTCTAGGTTCGGCGAGGCCAAACTCCCTGGCTCTAAGCGCTCGCATCTTAATTACCATTCCGAAAATCCAACCTCACCGAGTCGACCAAATTCTCAAGATTAATCAAGGTCGAGTGGGGACATGCCCCGTGTGTAACATAGTGTGGTGGAGTTGACTTCTCTCTTCAAAGTTTAGATTAGCAATTAGCTGGAATGGTCTGGTGGGCCCTAATAATTGCTACATGATAGGCAGTCGGAAACCTTTTAGTATCGGCTGCCGTGTAACACCGCCTGCCAGTGTATAACTGGTTGACGGAAACGATTGGATACGATTCACGATCATGCAGCCGTCTGGTACATTAGACTTTAGTCCTGGTATTTGACATGTCGTACTATTTGATTAAGTTTTTCCACCATGCCCCATGCTTAGTGCTGTTGAAGTGAGTGTCGGCGCGCATATGATGGTGCCATGCTGGTTAGCTCCCCACCACACTCTGAAAAGCGATACCATCTCAAGAAAACATGTATCTCTACTCCGCACGATGGTCATTTCCAACGCGCAAATCTTATCCGCTCGAAGACAGAAAAGCCTGGATATACGTATGTTCATATCAGAACACCGCCACGATGAGGTGACTGATGTACAACGTGAAATTCAAACTGCAACCCTACTCAAAGAACGAGATAAAAGCTGAAGGAAGCTAAAATCCTTCTGGATAGACGAACAAAACCTTGTCAGCACTTGTATTCCAAATTAGTTAGTTATGTTTTACTCTTTCTCCTCAACTTTTGCTCGGGATGCATGTGGAGTATCAATCAGGATATGTACGTACCCTGAAGCACCTTCTTAAAATAATAATAATATGTCAGAACCTTGAAGTTTAGTAGGAAAATATGCAAGCCTACTTCAAACTAATGTTGGCCGCAAACTCAATGACCCTTAATATCATTAACAGTTTTTTTTTTGACTAGGTAGATACAGTCAGTAAATGGATATGTAATAAAGTATGTGGAAGAAGAGGGACACTATGTCACAAATTCACAATGACAATCTCAGCAAAAGGGGGAAATGTGATAATTCAGAATTGAAGAGAAAATCTTTTAATTATAAATCCAACCAAAAGAAGTTTAGTTTTTTTTTACCACGTTATAAAATTCCGACAATTTGGTTAGAGTTTAGTAAAGTTTAGATATCCCGCAGTATAAAGTAGGGAAAAAAGTATAAACTTAGAAAACATCTATCTATACGCGTACAGATAAGTATTTTATCTGAAACTCTCCAATATATCTAGACGACCAAGTCATTACTGGTTGAGTACCAGGTAATAGATTACCATTCACTGGACTATATTCCTATCTAAGAATCTAGGTCGTATTTCATTGAGTTACGTTGATGATGCTCAATATCATATCATATTTGGCGGCAGGAGCGGAGTAGAATTCATACTTTGAGTTCAGCTCACTGATCTTTGTATTAATTGCTATGACCTAGGTATGTTTTAACAAATCAAACCAATTCGTTTGATTGTTTGAACTGGAGCCCGGGAATCTTTACTTCTTCTGCAGCATCGTATGCAAGTTAAACCATGTACACCACACCATATGCATAGAGGTCCAACAATATCTACACAAGATGAACGGCCAGTATGTCAACAATTCGTATTACCATTTACTTTGTACTTATTCTAGAATCAAATAATGGAATAGACTTTGCGGAAGTGGAATCAATCCCTAGTTTAGTTAATTAGGTCGTGCATTACCGATATGAAGGTTCCCACCATATTCTCTCCACTCAAGCTTCAAGAAAGGCGATAGATAGGCTCCTCCCATTTTCTCGGGTCCGGTCCCAAGAAGGAGTTCGGTAGGGGGTAACGGGATGTCTCTCGTACCTAGGAATTACTTCGTAATAATAACGGCACTTGTAAACGATTTACACGAAAAACCCAAGTCTATGGCACTGGAAATACCTAGGCAGGTTACTTACTTATTCAGGAGCACATTGTCCCGGCACGACGGCGTACCTTCATTTTTAAACGGGTCATGCAGGTAATCACTAGGATTTTTTTCTACAGAAGAAGCATTCCGTTATTCTATTCCATTGATATGGATGACACGGATGATTCTGACCCCCTGGTGCCCTCGAAAGCTCTACCAATCGAGCTGTATGGTACCTCCACTTCCACATTTTCGCAGTTCTGGTAACCCCATCAAATATTAATAATGGATAATAAATTCTTCATTATTACTGTACTCCATAGATACCTACGACTCGTGTAGATACTTACCTACCTAGGTAGTAGTCGCTACTATAGATAATCTTCTTTGATTCGTTATATTCTACGAGTATAAAGTGGTTTGTAATGTTAGGGTTAGTCAAACGAAGAAATCCCCTCTATTTGTCTCCCAGTATGTACTAGGGATATAAAATCATAGGATGAGCTCAAGCTTTATAACTACCGCATACTTTTTGAGAAAGAAGAGATGGAACTTAACGAGTTGCCAACGCATCAAAATCAAAATTAAAAGAAGTTTAAGTTCTTATTCAGGATCATCAAAGTCTGGAGCAGCAGTGGAGGCGTTTGTATTTTTCCATTCCACCTATTCCACCCATTCCGCATAATCCATAAGTTCATCACCTATTTTAGGTGAAAGAGGGGGGGGGAAGAAATGTAGCTCGACAGATTTTTAAGATTCCCTATACAGCACTTTACGGCACTTAATCCTTGAGGACTACTTGGAATTTCTCGTTATCTTTTTCTATTCCTTACAGTTTGTATATAATATACAACAATATAAGATCAGATAGTAGATACTTCGTATACTTGGTTATTTATGGTAGTACTGACGAAGTATATGTAATCGAGTATTTCTTATGGAGTAGATAGAAGTATAGATGTATCTCTACCGAACCCGAATTTTCAATCCTTGTAAGTATTCTTTACAACCGCACCACCGTAAGATTTTAAGACACGGGTAACACGGGGATAAATTCCCAAGTAACGAGCTCCTGGGATTTCTTAATATTCTTAGTATGAAGTACCAGTAAAACTTTTACGGGATTTTTTTTCGCGGATAGATTTGGAATGTGGGATAATGTGAAATGTGTGCAATATGAAAATGTGGAATGGCGGAAAGTATTCTCCTCCCCAATAACATTTTATTTACTTTTGATTTTTAATATTCTTGACGTATTTTATGCTGCTCTTTTTATGTTTTATGTTTTATGTTTTATGATTTATGATGACCTAGGTCATTTACTCGTATCAATAATCTATATATCTAACCTAGGTATCTACTTCTTTTTTACCTATCCATATTGCAAAGTTCAAACCACCACACACCATCACTTTTTACCCTGTCTTTCCCCTCCCCTCCCCTGCCTGCCCTGCCCTAGCTAGCTGCCTACAAATAAAGGTAGGTACTAGAATCTGTTTGCTCTTCAGTTGTTTGTTAATAACCCCTTCCTTCTCTTATTTTTTAGATTTTTTCTATCGGGGAAAAAAAAAAGAAAGTTTCTTTTATCTACCAACATAGATTCTCTTCTGAATATTTGTATCATCTACCTATTCAAGATTTTTTTATATCAAATTGGAACAATGGCGACGCCAGTTAATGATCAGGTATGATAATTCCTTCGGTATATGTTCTCATCTTGTTCTAGAGTAAGCGGGTAAACTTACCCGTCATACTTGTACCCATACGTTTTTGCTAACCCTTCCTATGAAAACCTAGGATGCTGCCGTGCATGGCTCTCCCAATCCGACAAACACTCCTTCACATCAAACTTCACATTCTTCCGATGAAGAGGGTGATGATTTGTAAGTATTTGAACAGCGAATCGTCTCACACCATATATATGGTTAAAGTAATGTCCAAAAGCTAAACTGGTGAGAGGAATAGAGGAGATACATACTCGATAGACTCAACTGCCAAAGCCTTTCGAATCGAAAATGGTAGGCGGTATCAAGCATATAGGGACGGTGCTTATTGGTAGGTCGCAATCGTGTTTGGTCATAGTTTGTCAAACTGACAGAGCTTCAATATAGGGCACCAAACGATGAAATACAGCAAGAACACTTAGACATCGGGTACTGTCTAGTCAAATCTTCCTCAACAATGGCAAATTTTCTGACCAGAGGCTAGTCACCAGAGATTTCTGACGATGCTTGATCACAAACTTTACTTAGCACCAATCCCAAACGATATCGAGGCAAGTTACTGAACGAGCATTAAATTTGGCAACTAGGCTGACCATAGAAAAGAGATGTCTAGACCTAGGCACTGGCACAGGAATATGGGCAATTGACTTTGCTGACATGCACCCAAATACAGAAGTTATTGGAACTGAACTATCCCCAATGCAACCTGAACGTAAGTGAACTATGTACTACCCTCCACTTTTTGACCTAACGGCGTTGAGCGTGTATGTCATGATGAGATATACAGCTTTGCATACCTCGCATCCAAAACTCACTATTTGCAATGTACTGACATTAAAAACTTATAGTTGTGCCGCCGAATTGCAGGTGAGTTTGATGCCTTTCACTCGGAACTCATCTTATGAGAGGGAATTGGCTAACGGCTTCTCTTCAGATTCGAAATAGACGACATGACAGATGAATGGACCTATCCTGAATCGCACTTCGACTACATACATATTCGTAACCTTTTTGGCAGTATATCAGATTGGGACGACCTATATGCGCAGGCGTTCAAGTGCGTCAACTATCCCCTTTCAATCTTTCATGACGATGAAAGGATTATAGTTGCTAATAACTTGGAACAATAGACACCTTAAGCCTGGAGGCTTCATAGAACATATAGAGCCAGACTTTTTCATACGTTGCGATGATGATACACTCGCACCCGATAACCCATTGAACCTCTTTGCAGAAGTATGTGTAATTTTCTTCATAATCGACATTTGGTTGTATGAAAGGTTTCCAACAGCTTTGTTAGCATCAAACTGACTCATAATAGCATTTTTCTTCGGTTGGAAAACATACCGGATCGACCATGGAGATATGTCCATTGATGGTATCGAAATTGTCCGAAGTCGGGTTTGTCAATCCCCACGAAGATGTTTTTAAATGTCCTCTGGGGGAGTGGAGTAGCGATCCAAAGCTACGGGAGCTGGGCAAGTGGAATCTTTTGCAGTTCGATGTTGGTCTAGAAGGACTCGCAGTACACAACTTTACCACTGTCTTGAATGTATGTATTTCTTCTCAAATCGAAACATGGGGTTGGAAAATCGCGAGTTTGAGACAAACAGCTGATCGATGCAATAGATGACGGTGCCTGAGGTGCAGATCTTGTGGTAGGTGTGCATGATGGTGTGGTATTGCAATGTAAAGACTGACGTTAGAATAGTGCGAATGTTCGCGCTGCGGCTCGAGATCCATCGACCCACTCGTATTACAAGTACCATGTGGTTTACGCCCAGAAGCCAGCTGCTTAGAGTAATCGCAACAAACAATAGGGGGCCCGGACGAATGGACATATACACGAGATGAATATGGTGGACAGGTGGACTGGTGGACTGGTGAACAATGTGGAAGTGCGCTGCTTGTATCCAATGGGATCTTCGACGTTGGTGTGGTGAAGGTGTAGTGGTGTACTGTGGTTGCATCCAATATATCGGATACGCGCATGTTTCTGGCTGCGGCGGTTACGATGGTTACATGCTTCTCGAGGCAGTCAGCTTCGATGACGAGGAGCGGTTTCGCTGATACTTCAAGTACAGACGGTTGCAGTGATAAGACTTGTTCGTCTAATAAGAGGGGATGCCATTCTATGTCATTCTTGTTTGGGGAGATAGAAATTTGGTGGGTCCCACCGATTGAAAGATTCGGTCATTCGCATCCCCTCCTCGACAGTTTAATCAGTTTTAGGTTCGCCTTATAGATATTGTTTTACTTATTTTCTCAAAGCTCAAGGGCAACAATGGATAGTATATCAGAGACCTAATTGGAAGTGCTAGACCAATTGAAACCAACTGTTCAAGGATTAGACCCACAACTCCGTTTATCTGGAACGGTTTTTTTTTTCGTTTGAAAACAATTGGGACCTTGTCGTTCCCTTTATAGCCCCCCTGCCAGCTATGGCTTGTCATTGCCTCTTCATCTGATTTTGGGTCACCATGAGATGAACCAGGAAGTACCTGTCACCTGCCTCTCACATATCTCACCATTTTTTTTAGGCAAAGTTTGCTACCGCAAAATTTCAGTAGAATT
The DNA here is from genome assembly GCA_000812895.1 of Rutstroemia sydowiana. Lineage (NCBI taxonomy): Eukaryota > Fungi > Ascomycota > Leotiomycetes > Helotiales > Rutstroemiaceae > Rutstroemia > Rutstroemia sydowiana. The sequence goes on from JWJB01010686.1 coordinate 19,681, forward strand.
TTGTGCGGGGCGCATAGTTATATTGAAATTTTCTCACCCAATGTAGGCAGGTCACACTTCACGATGCACGCGAGACACTGTGATATAAAAGGTACAGTACGGTCTGTATGTAGGTCTAGGCGTCTACAGTACCGGTATGTACGGCTACGACGGTGAACTAGGTATACAGTAGTAGTGTATTAGGTACTTGTGCATTGACAATTTAACAATAGAAGTCAAGGGTATCTAAAACAAAAGCATGGCCGGGTATGCCATGTCAAATCGGTCAATCATACAATCCTCATAGAATTGCTTACCGATTAAGAAGTTTCTCTCTTTTTTGCTCTGGTTCTGGTATTCCGACTTATTTATACGAAATTGTACTTGTATCTCCGCCCTGGCAACAGTAAAACCTCAAACCATTTGTGTCGTCAGCAATTGTTGATTTTCCGTAAGGGATGATACCAAATATTTGGTATATCAAACTCACATCAACTCCGCGAAACAAAAGACGTTAAAAATATATCATTACTTACCATCTTGTTGGTACAGTACTGCAATCTGTAAATGGGGATGATATGAAAGTTTACAATTCATCATACAATTGAGGGGGATTGATTGTTTGTTTCTTATTGAAATGATTTATATTCTTATCAAAAATAAGAATTCTTGGAAGCAATTAGATCTACAAAGTATATGATATGGGATGATGGTATGGGATGGGATAGTGTCGGTATTGGTATTCTATAGTTCTATATTTTACTTTGATATAGGTAAGTCTAAGATTAATTACCAAAAGGCAACCCTAATCAATTAACCCTTTATTTTAATCAAAATAGCTAAATTTACCTGGGTGGGGGTGGGTAATTACATATTAGCATGACCGGTATTAGCTTGAGCCTTATCATACCTTTCTAACCGTGCGGCTCAATTGAATTATTTTGGCCTTCATTGCGGTGTGCTATAAAACTACAAAGCTACATATAACTAGTATCTAAAATCAATGAATGAACTACTAGTTATCTACTTATTAGGCACATATCTGCGAGACATCATCAATGTGATAACACTATTGAAAGGATGTTTTTGATTTTCTTGGACGTCTTAATCGTATTCAAAACTTTTACTCTACGAATTAAGAAAAATCATTAATCATTGTTGTTATATTGTAAACGTTTAATAAATTATTAAGTTAATAGGAGATTTTGCGTATACCCTGAAAGACTACCGCACTATTTAGGTCTATTTAGGTCTAAGTGTGGCTTATATTAGTGTCTAGATGCACTGGTGCACGGTTAGTTAACCGGTAGAACGCGAATGCGAAATAAATTTTTATACGGTAAGAACCCATATCGGAAGGATCCATATCGAGATGATATTGGAATTTGGAACCCTCACTCCGAGTCTTCGGTATGAAAAATAGAAAAACTTCTTCCTGCACTCCAACTTGGAATATCTATCCACTACTACCCAACTTGGAGGTTGAAGTTCAAAAAAAGAAATAGCTAAAGATAGACAAGGATGGTACCTAGATACATGGTGTAGTATTTCTAGTACCTTGCGAAAAGAGAGGAACTGTTTTGACAACCGCCAAATTCGAGGTCAGGGAAATTCCGAGAATAGAAATCTTTGATGAACCCACACTACCCACACCTAGATCGGTATGGAGACCAGGAACAATATGAGAAGACTACGTACCGGTATAGTTACGCGGCGCCGTTATCGTCACTATTGGCGCAGCTCGGCGGGGCCTATCTCAGCCTGAAACCACTCCACTGAGTCCACTCAAAATCCAATTACAGTGTGAAAGCGTAGAAAGCTTGGTAGACAGGAAAGGAAAATAGCATGGAAATAATTGCCTGTCACAAATATCAATATTGATAATTAGTCCACTTTTCAGATATTTGTTAAGTATTGGGCATTGTTGCATCACAATGGATAGAGTTTTTTTTCTTCACCTTACTTTCTTCACACTCCATTCTTTACATTCTTCACCTCTTCTTTTTTCATTAAGAACCTTGGTTGCGGTCGCTGGCGAGTCCGTTTTTAGACTTTACCTCGATTGTTTAACTTTTATTCTCTTTTCTGCTTATTATATACTTCAAGTTTCCTGTCTTCCGTTTCCCTAGTCTTTAGTTTCAAAGACTTCTTTTTTAGCTCTCTTAATTCAGAAAATAGTTCAAGATGGTTGGCTGGGGCGTCTTACAAGATCCAAAATACCCAAATATTCCTGGCACTGTGAGCCTTGACAATAATGCTGCTGCAGAATGTGAGCCAGCCCATTGTCCATGTGTGTTCTGTCTAGTCATACTAACGTCGCTGCAGCAAAAGGAGATAACTGGGATATCTTAGAATACACAGAACCTAAGAAGAGGGGTGAGATCGTTCTCAACCCTCAACCATCAGAAAGTCCCAATGATCCTCTCAATTGGTATGTCCTAACACTATCTAACTATCAGAGAGACACTCTTTAACACTCTGCTAGGTCCAATGCCCAAAAATTCGCCATCCTCCTCATTCTCTCCCTGACAGCCGGTGTCACAGTCTCGTCAGTTCGATCTAATCCCAATGCTTCCTGCTTTTCATTCTAACACCTTCATACAGACTTGGACCCATGATTACCACCGGCTCCGAAGATATAGCAGAAGCCTTCGGTGTCACCACCGATCAAGTTTCGTTCAATATAGTCGGAGTACTGCAACTTACTACTGGTTCGGGAACATTTTTCTCGGCCGCCGCCGCTGCAGTATGGGGAAAGCGTCCAGTGTTTATCATATCCACATTCGGACTTCTAGCAACAAGTGCTTGGGGTTTCTTCGCTACTGTATGTTGATATACTAAAAATCAGAAAAACATGGCTTACTGACGGTGTTTACAGAGTTTCATGTCACTCTCCATCATGAGAGCCGTTCAAGGTTTCATGGCATCTCCACTCGAGACCCTCGTCAGTGCAACTGTATCTGAGATTTTCTTCGTCCACGAGAAGGGTAAGATGTTGAGTATTTGGAATTTGTTTGTTATGGGTGGTGTCAAGCTTGGGTAAGAATTCATATCCCATTGGTGCACCACTCAACATGTGTGCTGACATCCCTTTTTCAGTCAAGTTATCGCTGGTCTCATTATTAAGAACCTTGGATTCAAATTTACATTCGGAATCTGCGCGATGATGTATGCTCTCATCATCCCCGCCATGTACCTCTTCGTACCCGAAACTCTTTACAGAGCACCTGAAAACCCACCCACCGAGTTGATCGTCGACAAAACCGAGAATCGCGTCTATGAGATTATGCTCCCAGATATGAAGAAGACGTTCCGCGAACGCCTAACCATCTTCAATGGCCGTATCACCAAGGCCAGTTTCTGGGTGCTTGTTGTAAAGCCCATTCCTCTTATCACCTTCCCAGCTGTCGTCTTTTCCGCCTTCACATATTCTTTCTATGCCGCTGGTCTTACCCTTATCGCCCTTTTGCAAGATACTATCTTCTCTGCCCCACCTTACAACATGTCTGCATCCGATATTGGTCTTACCAATCTTCCTCTTTTCGGCGTGGGACTTATGGGAACACTGATCTCTGGTTATTGTGCTGATGCCGTTGTTCAATTCATGACTCGCCACAACAATGGTGTCTACGAGCCCGAGTTCCGTCTCGTTCTTATGTTTGTTGCTGCCAGTCTCTCCACTGTTGCCTATATCGGATTCGGTTACAGTGTTGAAGCCGGTGCCACCATCTATGTTCCCATTGCATTCCTCGGCATACAGACCTTCGCAGTACCATTTGCTACCAGTTCTATGTTCACCTATGTTATGGATTGTCATAATACTTTGGCTCCCCAAGCATTCGTCACCATGAACTTCATCAAGGCCATCTTGAGTTTGATCATGAGTGACTTTGTGAACAGTTGGTTTGAGGCCAGTGGTGCAAAATCAGTCTTCACCACGGTGGCGATTGCAAATTTGGCCGTCAGTTCATTCGCCATCCCAATGTACATCTTTGGAAAGCGACTGAGGAGCATGGTAAGCTTTTTTGATTTCCCTATTCGATCTTCGCAGTACAGTATACTAATTATATTTCTCAATAGGTTGCTCGCAGTGCTTTCCACCAAAAGTTCTAGATTTTCATACATTTTCACTTAACGAAATAACGTCTTGTCAACATCGATGCCGGTCGTCCCTACATTTCTTTCAAAATTTCATTGTGTTTTAGCACGGGGTATCTTGGGAGCGATCGAGTGGCGCATATATACATTTATATATTATATACGGAAGGGGATCACTCAGGGGATGGAAGAAGTGGTTTATGACTCGGAAGGTATACACTGGTATGTGATTGGAAAATAGGACAAGTAATAGATACCACGGGTCAATGACGATGGGGGATTTGACCCCAGGACGTCTGGTTACAGCACACTCGTTTTATGTTTTCATGTTTGTCTGTACAATTATATTTTCGTAGCAATAGAACAGTATACCCCTAGATTAGCATAGATTAGAAATACCTCTAATAATTCAGTGTACATTTTCACTATAAACATATTTATCAATCTGATCTATGATGGTGATTAATTACTGCCTTGAAAATACCAAGTGCCTCTACATATTAATTTACTGACTCGAATTTACAGAAATCAAGATATCAAGTTATTATCCATATATTGATTTCAAAGACCAAGAAAAAGAGGTTGAGGTCTAGATCTTTACTGTAATATGTATGTACGTATCCATTTCTATATTCTTTACAGAATGTCGTTGATGTGGATAAGAACTAACCAGGAACCGGTATGCACAGGCAGTACAAAACATCATGGACCACCCAAGCTTGTTAAGCTCCCGCTGTGGCGAAAGCATATATCCGCAATCTAATTGTGATGATCTAAAAAGGTGAAAGATCTACAAGGCGTGCATATTATGGTAATAACCCTTTTTTTTCTTTTAATTATTATTATCTAGGATTGTAGATTTGTATATTACTTACTATATTGTAACCGTCTGTATATCTGGTAAAGGCAGCTTTTACAAGGATTTCTCGGTATTGAATTATTAAATTTATATTATATTTTATGTATAAATACAAGGAATTCAGTACAGATCATATACCCTTCCCCCCTTCCCTTAACCGCGTGGATTAGAGTTCATAGTTCGTAGTTCGCAGTTGGCATATTAACAGTATAGTTTAAAGTTCATTCTAAGTGAAAATACTGGTACTGGTAAATACCTAGTAGTTTGCTTTAACTTTTGATATTAATATAAATTTACCAGATAACCAATAATAATGATGTGAACCAATTTACTTACGATATTTAGGTATGGATATGCCGTGCAGTTATGACTGTCATGTTAATGGACCCTTGGTGGCGAAGCTACAAAACTTTAAGGAGGTACGGAGAGGGTCAGACGATCTGAGACGATTCAAGGATAAACCCCTTATTCTTCTCCCAGACCATAGGAGTATTACCGTATGTAGGCTTTGACATTTACAGTGCCCCTGCCTTGTGAAATATACGCGAGGATTGAGGGTTTATTCAGACGATGTATGAAACAAGGTCACTTTATCGCAATCACATTTCAGTTGAGGGAAAAAAAAGAGAGATTGCTCCAGTTATCTCGGAGATATGAACCCCCTCGCCCCCACACAAATTATTTGCCATCGGAGGAAGAATGCCTTTTACTGGCTGAGAGATTAAGAGTAAAGGACTAGATATATTATCCGGTAGTGCGGCAATGTGTACGAGGAGGAGGGTACTGTCCGAAAGTACGAGTAAATTACTTGTATGGAGATGTGGTATTGATGGAATGAAGGAGATTATCCTGTACGCGCTTATTCTGATTTACATATAGAGCCTGATGCCTTCCTCCAATATGAATCAAGTCGAGTCGAAACACCCTCAATAGCTCGGATGACAGATACCAGTAACCAGTACCATGTTTTGAATCATCTGGTTTTTGACGGTATTCTGAATACCTTCTCCTTTCTGCGACAGCAACGCCAAGCCTTGCTCTCCCAAAGAAAAGATGGAAAAAATAGAAACAGAATTACCATAGTCGGTAATCAACGGCAACGGCGATCATCAAAAATAGTCATTACCAGATTCTAGACAGCTATTTATGAAGTACTATCTACAAGTACAGTAACTTGCTCACGAGTCGCAATAAGCGATGTCAGTATTCCAATAGGAAAGAAAGCCAAGCGCTATAAATATAGTAATTACAAGCGACCAAGACCAAAAATACCCCACGCGTCTGTTTTTTTTGTTTCCGATAAACCAATCTATGATATAATTAACTCTAACTCTGACAAGTTAATTATCGTCCCGATTAATAACTCAACCCTCATCCTTTCCTCCCAGGGAAACAAATACTATTCAATTCAATTCAATACAATACAATACGCCGACTTGGGCGCCGGTTTCTAATAAAAGCCGTACGTACTGTATGTTCCCGAACTTGAATCTTCAAACTTCTCGTGAGCAAAATATGCCTACAGGCGTGGTTGTCTTCAATATACTTCGTTCTTATGCCGTTTGGGTGGTACTATGAGATCCCTATAGTGGAGTGG
>JWJB01010687.1:0-20840 GCA_000812895.1 Rutstroemia sydowiana
CATTATTTTAAACTATTATTATATGGAACTTTTAAAAGTTTATCATATAAATTTTTTAATTATTTTAAACTCATTATTTTAAACTCATTGTTATTATATAAAACTATTATTATATAAACCTTTTAAAAATTTTATTGCATATAATTCTTTTTATTTAAATTTAAAGTTTAATTTTCAATTTATATTAATCTTATTCAATTTCAATATTAAACTTTTTTAAATTAAAATCATTAATAAAACTGTTACGAATTTTCTTTTTTTGATGTTTATCTTAGCTCTGTATCATCAAAAGGCATTCAAATGAAATAATGGAACGCAACTTTGATCAGATTCAGTGGCAACAGCTTGATTCTTTCACACTAAACTTTTTTATTTGACAGTCTCACAGAGCCTAGATCAAATCTTCTTCCATCAAGGTTTAATTATATATGAAAACCTTCATCATTAACCTATCGATATTTCAACCCCGTTTTGAAACTATACCTCTCCTCGATGACTGCGAATTCCTTTGAACCAATACATCATTGATAATTGCCCGCTTTTAAAGAGTTCTCTACAAAAGTCAACAAGGTCTGTTTCTATTATCAACAGAGAATCGAATATACCAACTTTGCTTTAGATGATCTTCAATTTTGCAAGCGAATCTACCAATCCCCTATCTATCTTAACATGCTGTTGTTGACGATCCACCTGAATACAATAATAGTCGCATTTTCCTGACTTACATACATAATGCAACACCCGCGCCGGCGACTTGTGCGGCCCCGAAACTTGACTTCTGCTGGGTTCATTGCAAAGGCAAGGTGGGTTTGTAGGGTTTATACCGCGGTCGTCATCGAAAGAACCAAGTTTGCCGCACCGAAGGCATTTGTAATATGGTCGGTTGGCATTGCCTGTACGATTTGAAGTTCGAGTGATGAGACGAGTTGTTGGATTTTGACAGACACGACAATTGGGAGTTGCCATGTTAGTACTTGAAGTTCGAAAGAACAAAGATTAACTGGCTAAAGATTGAACTCGGAGAGACGATGTGTTCGAAAATTAAAAAGGTGTAGTCAAGGGTATATATGGCATTAGCATCAGTAGTTGCAAGATTCAGGTTGTCAATCCCACACCCTCATTTCAGAATGCATAACATGCAATCATTATTATACCACTCCAGTTTCTTTCGTGATCGATCGATCCTATACTTCTGGTTTCTTGACAACACTATGCCTAGAACACCCACTTTCCATCTCAGGTTACATGCAGAACCGAAGCCCCAATAACCAACCTTGCCACTATGAGGCATTTTTTCGATTAGCCAGATTATGAAGAATAGAAAGCAAAACGTGGGGCAAGTCAATGTAGTTGGAGACACAAATGAGTAATATTTTGAGGATGGTGGGTGGTATTGTGACAGGGCGGTAGCTGCAGGAAGCTGAATTAAGTCTATAGTTTAGCCGATAAAATGCAAGAAACATAATACGCTGTCAATATTTTCAGTTGTAGCGAGTATGATGAAGGCATATAGATTTGTGTGGAGGGGATTGGAAATGTATGAATTTGATTCTTCACTTTCAGTAAAAAGGAGACGTAAAGTCAAATTTATATGAAGTATTGTAATGATTTAATCGCGAGCTAAATAGACCGACTCCCTATTCGCTTATGAGAAGTTTATCAATCTCCGCCCTATAAACGCGCAAAACCTCACGTCTCTTCACCAAACCCTTCGCATTCCTGGGTAATGGCTTCTGATGATGCGTAAAAATAATACATCCCTTCGAGATCGCTGCGCCGGCTCGATAATAGATGTTTGTTTTATTTACAATTGGCCAAAGCTGCTCTACTACTTCCGCTTGCTGCTCACCGGATATTAAATCAATCGAGTTGAGTTCAACCAGAAGAGCAGTCCCAACGAAGTAATTCTCTAGCCCGATATTCTGAATAGGTATCATAACTGCCGCTTTCACATCCGAGCATTCAAGAACAGCGTGTTCCATAATGGTTGGGTTTGCCATCATCCCTGAAGAGAGACTAATCATATCATCCGATCTAGCTTTGTAAACCCACAGGTCTGCTCTCGTTGGATGCGGAGAGTACAGATCGTTTGTTGCAAATTCTTGGAGTTCAGGATACAGTTTGAAGACTGGCTGCTCGTCTTCCAGTTTTGGGTTCCGTACAATAAAGGCCTCGTATAGGTTTTCCATGTCATCAAATTTGCGAAATTGAAGACCGGCCACGGGATGAGCGTGGAAGTAGTTCCAATCCTCAGAATTCCAATCACCTTTCTTCCGAATCATAGGGTAGGCGGCCGACTCTGTGGATCCATTTGATGTGACTAGCTTGAGCTTCTCAGAAACTATGTCGCCAAATGCTTGAGCCACATCTCCTCCGCCAAAACGCATACCATTCATGCGGCTAGCCAGCAATTCTAAGAGGCCTGGGCTCTTTGCGCATTCGGCGACCATCGAGGGCCCGCCAAGAACCCCGAGAACATCACCCGTGTGCTCAAGTCCTTGTTTAAGAATGGTGGCCGTGGGAAGAGTCGCAGAGGGCGGGAACACATATGCCGTTTGCCCTGCTATTGCCGCAATCATGATGAATATCGACGAACACTAAATTCCAACGATTTTGTTATTACAGCAGATTCTGTAAATTCCGGTCTCAAGAGGGTTGGGAACAATGAGGGTCTTACGTGGAATGGAGCAGTGAGGGCAAAAACTCGGCCACCCTCGCTCATTTTTTCCAGAGACTCAAAACCATCTGGCGGCTCCAGATTCATCGAATGTACGTAAGCAGCAGCGTAGTCATGAGTATATATTAATGGCCTTGGAAGACCGGTCGTTCCGGACGTATGAAGTGCGACCAGGGGCTCGGATTTTGCCTCATGGAACGTTTTGTCATAGGGGAAATGCTCGTATGTAGTGTCGAGTAGATGATCAACGGAAGGAATTGTGAGTACTTTCAGATGATCGTGCAGTTTTAATACAGGGGCTACACTCGGTGGTTGTGGGTCAGTAGTTAGAAGTACTTGGCAGTTCATGGCTTTGAAAAGAGATTTTGTCCCCTCCGGAGTGTTGAGCGGAGACGTAAGAAGCAACTGCAAATTTTGCATGTTAGTATAAACGCTAAATCTATAGAAGTCCCTTCATTCTGATAAAAATGACCTAAAGGACTTATTGACGAGAATTCCATTCAACCACCATCACCGACAGCAATGAGTAAAAAGTCTATATACCTTGAATCCGGCCTTTACGGCGCCTAGCAAGAAAACGACATAACGAACGTCATTCCAACCCATATAACACAAAGTTTGAAAATTCTTCCCCGGTCCAAGGTTCGCAGTTAACCACCAAGCCGCCCCATTCACCGCATTTCCTAATTCTCCATAGTTGACCTTTCGAAATCCCTTTTCATATCCGAGCGGAGAGACTGGGTATTCTCCATATAAAACAGCTGGGCGAACTCGGGCCATGCCATCGAGTATGTTAATGAGGAGCTGGGGTTTAGCATGTAGCTGATGTAGAGCTTTGGGACCAGGATACCCTTCCTCGAATATGTAGGAAGCCATAGTCACCGAGAAATCAATAATAAAATAGAGGCTTGCAAAATGGACCTCCTTACTTATTTCATAATATAGGTGTGAGCAGTAGAATAGAATGTCGTAAATCGAGTTCTTAATTGACGATCTTAGGAAGTCTACTTCTTTACTCTTTTCTGATATTCAAGATGTGATTTATTTACAGAAGTGAATTCAATCTAAAAGTATAATACAATTGCAATTATTTACCAAGCCCAACACCTCCACTTATCCAAAATTTATGGTTTAAACGAGCCCACGCAATCCCAACCAGTGAGGTTTATAGATAAAATAGAAAAAAATTTACCCATACATGAATGAGAGCTTTGGAGCTCCCAAGTGGCACAGAGAAGCGGGCAAGTGGAGCATAAGGCTGTCAAGAGGCACAGTCAAGTGCTCAAGTGACATATGGGGGCTCTTGAGCGGCGCAGGAAAGCTGTTAGATGAAGCAACAAGGTTTTGATTTAAGAAGCTGCTATATAATTCTTTTTCTAAATATTTACTTGTTGCATAAGATAATATTAGATCTTAGAAAAATAGTCTATTACTCAATTCAACATAATTTAGTACTAGTTATCAGCCAGCAATTATCAAGATTGGAATATCAACAGCTGCATTTGTTGAATCTGTGCACGGCGCTGAACGAGTCTTAGTATGTCCAGGTTATTGGATGCCGGGACAATAGCTAGTGATGGCAGATCTAAGCTATATCATAGTTTTGGTGCCAAGAGTATAGTTAGCGAAGCCATTTCTCCACCACCATTCTACACACTCTAAAATATACGTTCTACTCGTGTGTAGTTTAAGCACGCCTTCAATTTTTCGAGCTAGGCTTCTCCAATATATAATGAAAAGGCAAAAATTGAGGCGGAATGATACTATGGCCTTATTAAAAGTTGTGGCTATGGCTGCCGTTCTGGAAATATTGGATCGGCCCCGCCCACTAGTGCCCATTATTTTCGACTAGTATTCATCCAGCATCCCCACAGTCGACGCTGGACATTTGATGGAGATATATCAAAGTTAGATTCTTCAAAAAATATACAACCAAGCCTTTCCAATAGCGTCAATTTGTTGTGTATTATTTTGGGGAATCTGATTCGTATTTAAGAACTTATTCATTGCTTCTGACACCCAAGCGATATCTTGTGAACCCATACATATATAATGAGACAAGTTCTCTGCTCTTAAGTTTTGAATCGACAGACGAGTTGTACTTTCTGTATCTAAACATTTTATATAGATTTCGTCACCTTTTCTCTCACTATCTAGGGTCGGCCACAGAGCTTTCTCAGAATCCATATCATCATTATGTTACCATCTATTACCGTTGTTTTGATAGCCACAATAAGCCTGCCATTTTCTCTAGCTCAACAATCTTGCACATCTTCCAACGCCATATCATGGGCCAACAGTGATTGGAGTGACAGTGACTCTTCAGGTGGCCCCGCCGATCCGGGAGACAGTAACTCTTCAAGCGGCTCTGGCGATTGTGATATAGTTTGCGGAACTGACGCTACCTGCCTTCAGTCATGTAACTCCGATCCTTGTGCCGAGCAGTTTGGTAATGACTCCGTAGCGCTACAGGCTTGCTACGACCAACAAAACTCAGCAGACTGCAACATTCTTGGGGGATCAGCCTGTGAGAGGAAATTAAGAGCTCGTGCTACTGGAAATTTTACTTGCTCCACTAGTGAAACTTGCTACATATATACAGATGGGTCACTGTTTTGCTTGGATGAAAACACTGGTAAGTTCACTAGTAAATTCGGATGAATTTGTCGCTTGAAAGAAAAAGCTGACTTGGTGTCTCTAGGTGATTACACTGATGATGTAGGTGGAGTTGGGAACGTCAATACCGGCGAGTATACCGCATCAGATGAAGTACAAACCACAGCTACAGTTACAGCTACCACTAGCATGACTGGAACAGGAACGACAAGAACTTCTGTAACATCAACTATCACCGGAACCGGGACAGGATTGACAGCATCTCCTATAACATCGACTACTACCGGAAATAGTCGCGGCACATCAACGTTAGGCACAAAAACCACAGCTGGCGACAAAGCAGCCTCCGCCACGACAACCTCTTCTACCGCAAGCCCTGTTGCAGAGAATGCAGGTTCTAGTGCTTTTAGATTGCAAGCTGGTCTTGGAGCAGGAGCATTGGGATTTGTCCTGGCTCTTGTTTTGTGAGCTCGAAGAACGATCATGATGAGATATTGTTTTCAGGTCTTGGTGTAGTCTTCATCTCATGCTATAAGATCTTGAACGTCAATTGCTCATAATAGGCTTTGATGGCATTATCTCCTGAGCAAATGCCACTGGGTTTCCCGGAAGGTTTGAGATTGCTGAGTCTATAGCTTGTACCGTATCGGAATTTTGAGAAGGAACAATACAATAATCAATTGAGCAAAGTACCTTGTATTCGTCCCATTGGAAATCATGCAATGTTCGAGCCTGTTTGATATAGTAAAATTTGAGTCGTAATGCATTTTGCTTGACATCCTCGAGGGGGCTGGGGTAAAGGGGCCTAGCTGGTAATCTCAATCACCGCCATTGACCAAGGTTATAACTACTTTTGCTGTCCAAAAAGCCACTATTATATGCTGCCTTCAAACCGCGCACTTACGCTTAGAAGTATATATTGTGACAAGAACCCGGTGCGTTTTCGCCAGATAGAGCAGCCCGTCGTGTTTAAGTATGTGATCAGGCAATGACTATTTTAATGTATACAGGTCTGTCTTTGATTAGTTAGTTCCTGCCATTCTCCCCAGCACAGTTGCCCGAGCTACAGTGTTATCAATCAACAATACCAATGTTCAAGCCCATAAATATTCTAATGACGGGAGAAAAAAGTAATGGGATAAATACATCTCAAGTGGTTTCGGGATTCCCATTTGGGGCCCGAATGTAATGTTCCTGCCCTGCAGTGCTTCCAAGTGCTGTTCATTAATATGCATCTATGTATTAGTGGTAGACCCTTGGGATCGTTGGAGACGAGTGAAAAGAACCACTAACTTGCTTATAATACGAAGAATATCAGATACGATCACCACCACGATATGTGTACGCTCTAACTTTGATGCCGAGCAGGTAATCATATTAGTTACCAGCATTCCGAGTTGTATTGGCTTCGAAACAAATACAGATTAGCAAATGATCACTTCAAAATATCGCCAGGCATAGTAAGCCAAAAATCTTCAATTGCTTCGAGTCCGCCACCCGGTTGGAACATTAGGGAAATAAGAACTATGAACAAATAAAAGTCCACATGAAATCTACGATTCTCTCAATAAAGATCCACGCTTGACTGGCTCGATTACCTTGAAATCCATCCTAGATGGAAGCTCATCTTGTGTCCAATATATCATTCCTTGCCTCAGCAAATGTGCGTGCGTCAACGGGACATTGTCCGAGCCTTCATTCTTCCTCCATAAAGACCCCAAAGTATCTCCGAATACACGAACAATAAACCCATGAGCCAATTTGAAGCCAAAGCTCTTCTGTAGGCATGCTTCAACTATGTCTCTCGCCTGCTCTTGCTCTGCGCTTTCGGTTTCGCCGTCCTTAGGAAGTTGGAGTGACATCAGATCAAATGCTTTTCGACCGTTCCACCCCGTGTATTGATTTATGAGTTGCGAACCCTCCATATAATCAATTGCATATACATGATCAGCACTGTATTTTGGTCCATCCCAGCCATCCTCATTATCGACGAGTCCCATCACGAGTTTCAAAACCTGTCCTTGGATAATGTAATCGGTCAACATCTTACTGCACTCCTCCGAGCTTATTGTTTTTCCATCTTCCTCAAATGCGAATCCTCCTGCGAGTTTAACACCCTTCAGCAGTGGACTACTGTGCATTCCTTCTGTACTTTCCTTGCCACCATCTGCAGCCCATAATTTAAGTAGAAGCTTGTGACATCTTTCGAAGAACGTATTGTTGCGCCGGGATGCAAGGAAGTAGTTGGCAAGGATACGATCATCCACAGTCCCACAATTGTAGCTCAGAACATCGAAAGGGGACTCGGGATTGGCGATTTTTTCGCACCACATACGGTCTAAGTCGCCAATCTGCATCATTCCAACATCCGCATAGACACCCCCATATTTTAACAGGAGTGGCCACCGTACAAGATCAGACGTGTGCTGAGGTGCATAATTTCCACCAATTGTGCCATTGACGAACGCACGAGGGAAAATGTCTTCATCAGAAAGATCGAGGAAATTCGCAACGTTGAGTGGTGAAGAAGGAAGTCGGTCAAGTACTCGAACAGTCCAACCTTGTTTCGAAAAACGTCGGTGCCAGGCGCGGATGTTGCGTTGGGTATATGGGTGCATATTGGTGAAGCCGCTGTGCCAAAAGAACCAGACATTCTTCTCATCTGAGTCTGAGGTGGGTTTTGGATTCAGGAGATCATGATCGACTTCCAAGTCTGGGCGTAGATCAAGGAGCTCATGAGGAATAGCATGAACACCTGTAGGAAGTGGGTAGTCATTCATTGTGTGTTGTTGATATTGATATTGATGGTGAGGTTTGGTTAATAGCATCAAAATATTTATTGTCGTCTAGAAATGTGGACAGTGATTTACTGTCTTGATGACAACGAAAGGAATATGAAGGGAATTGTAATATATACTTATACATGGCTGAGATGGAAATACTTATACTTGAATTCTGGTACCTTGGATAGATGCTGCTGCTGAAATGGAACGAAGTTGAAAAAAAGAGAAGGATTTCATTTTCGTTACCAATTAATACCTGGTACCAGTAATCAACGGCGCGGAATGAAATGCGCAGTGTTGGAAACATAATTTCGTTGCCTAGAAATCATTGGGCGGCGCCATTTTACTCATGTCGACTCATAATTAGTTTCCATTATTGATACTTACCTACGGAAGTACAGGCTACAGTACCGGTAATACCCCTGCCTGGCCTAGAACTAATAGATAGAAGACTTGGAGCGGATATTGGCAACCCCACATTAGAACTAGAATTTCAACTTCAATGTTCAAATTGAAAGTACAGTATTATCAATTTATGAATTGAATTGAATCTTCTTTCCCATTAGATTTCTTTGAGATATTTTAAGAAAAAAATAATCAGTAGGTGGAGAGTCAGTAAATGTTTGCTCTTAGCTAGCCAGTGCTGAAATTTTTCAAAAAATACAAGTAGTAATCATTTTCATGCACCCAATTCAATCAGTATGTATCTTGATCATAATTCGAGAAAGGCATCTTGTCAATTTTCCCTCTATATAAGTCTTGGATACTGTAACTACAGAGTGCTATACAGATCTAGTAATGCTCCATCAATCACTGCTTATTGCTTCCCGCCTTCTTCGCTGCGGGCTTTTCTGTTTTCTTTCCTTTCTTCTCTTTCTTTCCAGTTTTAGTAGCCTCATCGTCAGCAAAATTTCCCGATCCTACAGACGAATTCCTTTTAATTCCATCCGGGATCAGAAGAGGAGGCTTGTCGGATTTGTTGGAATCGGAACTGGAAATGGATCTGGGCATGTTGAGGAAATTTGCGTTATCGAAATATGGCAAGTGTGCGGATGATGATGCTTTAATTTCCTCGCGAGAGCTTGAAAAGTTTGAAGATATGGAAATGGGACAGGGGCGGAGGGATTTGAATGATTCGGAGGATGTTGTGGGTATATTGTGTTGAAGTTGGGTTCGAAGCAAATGAGTTTTGATGAATTGTTATTGAAGTGGAAGAGCTTTGTAGTGTAAAATGATTTTCGAGTTGATGTTGTACTACTCAAGTAGAATGGTTAGTTATATACCTTTTTATCAAGATTTCAATACGTGATGGTAAAGAGTGCTGCCTGTCTAGGTAACACTTTTATCAGAATAACGAGTTCTACCTACTTAGGCGCTAGGTAGCACTGTTGTTCAAATGTTAGAAATTACCTCAAATATCATCATCTATCATCATAAAATAATTTCTGTCAAACGCCATTATTTCATTTACATAATATTATGGTGATCTTAACTCCTTGTGATGATGTTTGAGGTTACTTAGTTGTATTCGTTGTAGAGAGAGGTGTTCGGCATTCCTAACCGTTCTCCTTCAGTGGTTGTTGGCGCTTGGGTTCCTCCTTGGTTGAGTATTTCTTTCACTATCTCATTGGAAAGATTAATATAATTTCTTAACAGTGATGTGTTTCATTGGGAAGGTAATTGATTCCTTCCATTTCAATAGTATCTTAACAGCATTATTGTCAAGCACCAATTCAATCATCATCACATACACGTTATTACTCATTCAAGAAAAGTTGTTTAAATTGACAAGGACAGCTAGTATGAGCAAGTGATAAAATCACCTACAGAAGCGCTATCAATTCTTGGCTGCGGTCGACTTCCCACCATTCGACATTTCCTTCGCCTTCCCCCCCACATTTCCTGTGTTCTGGCCACTCCCAGAGACACCATTATATCCTGGTGATGGCGATGGTTGCATGTTTGGCCTCCTCGGTGTCCTCCGCACATTTTTCTTCCCCACATCCGACTTTTCCGATTGTGAATATGACTCAGGTGATGTACATCTTTTCATAATACCAAAAGAGCTCATGTTGATAGTGTTATACCAAGAAGCCTGGGTTAAGCGGTGAGTATGCTGTTCTCCAGATCGGTAACGACCAGGTTGAGACGACTGGACGGGTTTTGGAACGAGGTAAAATGAGATGAAATGAGTTGAGATGAGCGATAACTATGGTTGCAAAAGCTAGTGGAAGGATGAGTGTAAGGTGTAATCTAACTTCTTTGATTGTTGATTGATATTTGTTCGAGTTCGAATGATATAAGAGTTGTTGTGTTATGGATATTGGGTGTACTAGTTGGCAGTACTTATACCTGATACCAACATCAGGTACTGCCTAATTGGACCATCAATGAAGGCCATCGAGGATCGCCTAGCACTGCAATTGAAAACTCTTCAAAAAATGTATGTAAAATATGTCAAACTCCTTCTAGGCTTCATAATTACATGACTTGTTTTGGATAGTGGAACAGTTGAACGGCGACTACGGCGGCGAATCATGCCCAACCGTTTGATGATTTGTTGGAATTCAAGCCAGAGGATGCAGACCAACATACAGGAATGTGAGATATGGCATATGTAAATTCTGTAGGTGAGTATATTTCTGTTCCTTTGACCGTCCTATGATCAACGGTAATAACCTCATCTCTCTAATTTTCATACCTCATCTAACATAAAGTTTTTTGAACATGGCCTCAACTAGTATAGGTGGTATTTGAGGTAAAATTATTAGAACTGAAACAGCACATTGTCAAATGAGGAGGAAAAGGTATTTAGAATGTTGAGATAGCATACTCGGTTTTCCGGTATAGCACAGTCAATCATTTCAAGCATCATTATATATATGTACATATTGTTTTTGGTTTCCAAACGAACAGAATTGACGACTTCATCCATACAGTACAACCAAATGACACGACACAATCACCTACAAAACCGTTATCACTTCTTTGGCTTCCCACCAATCGGCGGTTCCTTTCTCTGCACTGTTCCCTTTTTCGTATTATTTTCACTCTCAGAACCAGAATCAACATCAGCTTCGTATTCCCTCCAAAGGCTCACTCGGCTGGAAAAATTTTGACCACCGCCGAATGTACCAATATAACTATGACTCCCAATCCCCTTTTCCCGGTCTGTAGTGGGATTACCAGGCATATCGAAAACAATAAACCAGAAAGCTCGGGTCAAGTGGACGGTGTGTTGTCGTTCAAATCAGCAATGACGAAGCTAAGATCACCCGGAAGTTGTTGGGAGTTGTTGGAACGAGTCTGAAAAATTGAAAGGTGTAGGATATTCGATATCTGCAAAGTATATAATCCGAACAACGTGAATTGATTATGTTCTGATGTACTCCTGATGACCTTAATTTCACTATGCTTTCGAGGAGTTTATGGCCATCTCGACAATCAAGATGTGCAACAAAAGCATGTAATATTTTTGTATGGCATTCGCGACAATCAAGATGTGCAACAAAAGCATGTGATATTTTTGTATAGCATTCGCAACAATCAAAATATACAACAAAAGCATATAATATTTTTATATAGCCATCGCAACAATTAAAATATGCAACAAAAGCACGTGATACAGCTTCTCCCGGTGACCCCCACTTTGACTTACTACTGCTCCAACACTGCCGTCAAAAACTGTGCAAAAATCCTTCCTGGCCTCAAATATGGCCTGCATGACTACTTTTGCACAACTTAGTATAAGTAGCCGAGCGCTAATATATGCTCACCATTTGCCATGACGTTGATTTTCAGCACGGAGGACGGAAACCAACACAGCAGATCAATGAACGTTTAAACTATAAGAGAGACAACAAGTTGAATTGTATCTTCCGAGAACATCATACCATCTGACGATATTGTATGTTCCGTCTCCAAAGAGAACTAAATCCTATTGTACTGTAATGACCTTCTGTACCGTCAATTTTCGTATTTATCAGTTGATGCAACTGGCACCTACTGTCGATAACGAAATAGATGTAATGTAACGCAATGTAATAGAAAGCCACGCAAAAAATAAACGCCGTAATATTACAGATTGGCATTTCCACTTGCTCCATGCACCCCTTCTTACATCCATCCAGAAATTCTCCTCTCGCAGTCCATAACATCTGATTCTCTCCGTGTGCATTTACCAGAACCACTTCTTTGCTTTCTTCTTACTTTCATCTACCAATTTCTCCGTTTCTCTCTCCTCAGATTCTTTATGTTTTCCCTCGTTAATGATCTTCAAAGCCTCGTCGCCCTTGGGAACCGTTGTCATATTCTCATAACCATCGGAAGTGACTAGGATGTCATCTTCAATTCGAACGCCGCCGACGGGATAGTATTTGTCGAGAAGGGTTCGGTTGATGAATTTAGCGAATTGCGGGGACTTGAGATAGACTCCTTCAAGAGCATAGCGGGAGAAATAGCTAGGTACGTGTTAGAGCAAGGGTTTGTGAATTGTGATTGGATTTTGTTGATTGAGGTAAGGAATCAGGGGAAGATAAGAACTTACATTCCGGGCTCGACAGTCACGACCATGTCCTTTGCAAGAATTGCACTACCTGTGGCGTTGGAATTGGAGCCGGGGAGAAGCTGATCATAGACATCGCTCCAGTCGACAGGTGGTTTGGCAAAGCCGTATAGCATGTTGGAAGTGGTGATGCGATCGCCAGTTGGACCAACATCGTGTACTTCGAGGCCTACGTAGTGTCCCAACTGTAATTGTCAGTTTGAAGAATGGTATGATGAGAGTAGGAGGAAGCAAGCTTACGCCGTGAGGAAAAAAGGCAACTGAGATCCCGGCATGGTACAATTGTTCAAATGGTGCGCCCTGGATAATGCCGAGCTCCATGAGTCCCTTGAGACAGACTTCGTGAGCATACATATGGATGTCCCTATAGTTAACTCCTGGTTTAATCATCGCAATACATTCCTCTTGCATCTTAGCAACGATATTGTAGATAGCTTGCGCCTCTGGGGTATACTCTCCAGAAATCGGAACAGTACGGGTGACATCAGAAGCATAGCATTCCCATTCGCAACCAGCATCGAGACATACCAGCTGCCTACCTTCCAGAGGTTCATTGTTCGCCATGTAGTGAAGGGTGCTTGCATTCTCTCCCGATCCAGCAATAACACCATATGCTTGCATTTTTGCCTGCCGAGCAATACAGGTTGCGGTGAATATTGCCTCAATGCTTGCTTCGTTAGTTAGCTGTTTCAACTCGCGGAGAACGTTGATATGCGCCTGCTTGGTAATTGCTGCGGCCTTGCGGAGCATTCTAAGTTCGTATGGACTCTTGATGGCTCTGGCAGCATTCATTGCTCCCTGCAATATCGTAGAGTCAAATGGAGATCTGCTGATGATCGAGTGGCAACCATTTGTGCGAGTGATCTGAAATTCAATGCTTCTTGGGGCTTGATTGTCGTGGAGAAGGTGGATTTTGCCTGGTTCCGTGTGCGCATACCAGGTGAGATAAGAATTGAGATGTGTCAGAGTCTCCACGTGGTCGAAGTCATACTTTTTCATGATTTCTTTGGGCGTGGGAAGAAAGCCATTGAAAATGACTGACGATCCAGTTCTTGGAGGGGGAATCCAAAGCCATAACTGGTCTCGGTGAATGTTATAGGTGACGACACAGTCTGGAATGTTGACCCCTGTCACGTAGTAGAAGTATCGGCGTTGGCGAAATGCAGGTCCCATGTCCGAGTCCTCAAAGTTCAAACTTGGCAGACCGGGGAGGTAGATGAGACCTTCATTGACCCCCATATACTTTCTGACTTGGCGAGCATGGTATTTGGCTATATTACGACGTCAGATGATTTTTGATGGAAAGCCTGCGATGGAGTATGACGCCTGCTTGATAGATAAGAGTCCTATAATACTAATCTATCTAGCCACCCCCCACTCAGGGGGATCATCTTCAAATGATCACGAAACAAAATTCTCACTAACCTGGATATTTTTCAATTGGCTTCTTCTTATATTCAATTGATCTTCAAATTCAAAGTCAGTCCATCTTCTCCAGAAAAAAAATATTGGAAGAGAATGTTACATGGCATCAAATTCCTCGACCTCCCGACAAGTCAAACCGCTATCAAATTGAAGAGGAAGAGCTTCTTTCGCAGGCTCATCTTGAGGGATATTTACGATGGCTTGAAAATCCATCTTGAAAGATTAAAAGGAAACGCGACTTGATATTATTGTTGATGTGAAGTTGTTGTTATTTTTCAAGAGACATTGAATTATTGTTATGTTCCAGTTTGGAGATACAGGGTAACATAGATTATCTCGGCCCAACTTCGGAACCTGCCGATAAATCTGCCCACATTAAATCTTCAATCTTCAGATAAATTTTTGTCTTCATCATGATTTCAAGAAGTATTTTGGTGACGACGAACCCTTTCTTTCTTTTCTTTTGTGTAGTATTACAAAATTATAGAATTATGTTCTTCAAAAAGGGGTAACTGTGCTGTTGTGTAACCCCAAGAATACTCAAAACCCCTTGATTGCAGCTCAGTCAACTTGACTGGAGCCAAAGCATCATCTTTAAGCTGCTGTGAGTACCACTAATGTCAATATAAGATTCTAAGCACTTCCTTTAGTATTTGCTACAAAACTTCATAACATAAAAGAGATATGGTTATATCTATATCTCAACATCTGCAATCTCTCCCTTCTCCTTCATAGCAAATTCCTTGTTCCTCAAAGGAATTTATTTCCTATTCTAGTGCTCTGAACCTGCAGTAGCTTCTGAACACCGAGCAAGATCCGAAGAATCACCAGAATGTGGGGTACCTAGTAGCTGCATTGTAATTTGAAGGAGGGGTAGCTTTCAAATATCAAACGTCATATATAATAGAACTTACCTACAACAATCATATTCTCGAATTCTCTTCTCTTTCTCTTACCTCTTTTCACCATATTCAAATCTAGTCACTACCAAAATGTCGTTCACCACCACAGCAACAATCGCTTCCTTTGGAGGTAAACTCCTCAAACTAACTCACCCATCTAAGAGCACCTCTTGCACTATGGCGTTGAATCTATACCTCCCACCGAAAGCATCCTCCTCGTCCAAAGTTCCCGTCCTCTTCTACCTCGCCGGATTAACCTGCACAGGAGATAATGGTGCTGAAAAGGGCTTTTTCCAATCCGCTGCTTCTGAGAAGGGAATCGCAATCGTATACCCAGATACCAGTCCCCGTAAGTTCTGCTCCTTCCTTGCTTCCCCACCTTTTTTACCTTTAAATGCAATATATCACCAGTATCTCAACGCCAACAATACTAACACCCTCTCCTACAGGTGGATGCAACATCGCCGGCGAAGACGAATCCTGGGATTTCGGAAGCGGCGCCGGCTTCTACCTGAACGCCACACAAGAACCCTACTCAACAAACTACCACATGTACAGCTACATAACATCCGAGCTTCCCTCTCTTCTCTACAGCTCATTCCCAGAACTCGATTCTTCTCGCCAGAGCATAATGGGGCATTCTATGGGTGGACACGGAGCCTTAACACTATTCTTGAAGAACCCGGGGATGTACAAGAGCGTGAGTGCGTTTGCGCCGATCTCGAATCCTAGCTCGTGTCCGTGGGGAGAGAAGGCTTTTACAGGGTATCTTGGTGCGGATAAGGCGGAGTGGGCGAAGTGGGATGCGAGTGAGCTTATTAAGGGACATAAGGGAGGATTTCCGGCATTGCTTGATGTGGTGAGTGGTGATATTTTCTTGTTCCGGTTTGGGAAATTCATTTTGGTGATATGGTGGAAGTTGGTTTGCCAGTTTGAGCGGAAAAAAGAAGGGAAGGAAGGAAGGGTTGGATCGCGTGCTCAGGGGCCGATTTGGTGCAATACGATACGACGTGCCCCAATTTGTTGCGACGAAGCTTGAATTCCGGTTTGGTTTATTTCTCATTCAAACAGTCGCTAACAATCTCCATCACAGGGAACATCCGACAACTTCTACAAGCAAGGACAACTCCTACCCGAGAACTTCGCCGCCGCAGCCAAAGAATCCGGCAACGATAAAGACCTAACCATTAGATATCAAGACGTATGTTATCTTCCCCTCAATTCCAATCCTGATTGCCATATCTGTGCTATCCAGATAAACCCCCCACACAGAAAGCTAAAATCAATATCTATCACTAGGGCTACGATCACTCCTACTTCTTCATCTCTTCATTTTCGAAAGATCATGTTAATCATGCTGCGAAATACCTATTTGCATAGTACGTTACTTTTATAGTCAATATACATATATTTTATGTCTTTATTTTCTCACGGCGCCCATCTATCGATCTACCTCCTTAACCACCCCAATACCCATACCGCATCCCACAAATCCACCAACTGATTGTCCTAGAAGCGAAACCACACCCAACCAAAACAAAGACAAAAACAAAAGCGAAAAAGAAGACCAAAATGGAAATGGCAACAAAAACAAAAACTCGTATAAGCTTTAGCCATCCAATCCTACCATCACCTCATCTCATATCATTCTCATCTTCTCATATTCAAAGAAAACGTGTTCACATTCAAAATGATACACGAAATTACAACAGCAGCACCAATGTTTAAAAACCACAAAATACGCAAGAACCATGTCTAAATTCCTTTCTTTCTTTCTTTCTTTCTTTCCTTCCTTCTCCTTGATATTGATTGATCCATCGCCCAAGTCCCCCATTTTTCATGCCAAAAGTAACTACTATAGTACCTGTCCTGTGCACACACACTCCTTAGGTACCTAGGTATTCATAACTAAACACTACCATTCTTCCTTTTCCTCCCCACCCCCTTCCCAGTCTCCATTGCAACTTCCTTCTTGAAACTCGTAACTTGGAATTAGTAAGTCCAAGATATACATTATCCCCCACCACATCACATACCAATCTCCATCATTTATC
This sequence comes from Rutstroemia sydowiana, assembly GCA_000812895.1. Taxonomy (NCBI): domain Eukaryota; kingdom Fungi; phylum Ascomycota; class Leotiomycetes; order Helotiales; family Rutstroemiaceae; genus Rutstroemia; species Rutstroemia sydowiana. The sequence goes on from JWJB01010687.1 coordinate 17,022, forward strand.
CCCCCCACTCTCTCTTTCTCTTTCTCCCGGGTATCTATTTCCCAATATCCTTCATATCATATCTGTAATCCCTTGAATGACCCGACCTAACTTCAACCTTGAATTAAATTGAAGCCGGACATCCTCTCTGTACGTGTACGAATGTAATGTAATCCTCTCACACCAGTAGTATAAATCATTTCCCTCCCCAAGCATGCTACTCCATTCCATTCCATTCCCTCCCATCCCATACAGTTCAATATCGCAAAGCTCCAAGTTCCCCAGAAAAAATTCCCATCAAAAATGCCAGTCAACGCACATCATGTCATGTCAAATCATGCCATGTGGTCGTAAATCATAACAAAGCCGTCCACACCAACACCCACACAAACGCCAACACACATCTGCAGTTTTCTGCATACCACACACAACATATCACATCACAACTTGAATCCGAAAGCCGCCTTTCTCGAATCCTTCACAGTCGCGCAAATCAACTGACCGTCCGCCCCAATACCAATGCATCACCCTCAGCCATAGCTTCTGGTGCAGTATCCACTCCCGATTTCGCTGCCTCTGCTTCTCTCTTAATTCTTATAAATGCCAATTTTTCAAAACGACTTAATGCCTTCCACCAATGTCTCCCTGCTTCATGATCACTTACCCTTTCTAGTAAATCGACGACTTTCAGACGTACATCTCTATCTTTGTGGAACAAGCCTAGCGCAACATAGAAAAGCCCTGCGTGGGACTCTGGCGCTACTGTGAGCATTTGACAAATTTCATCATACGAGTGCGTGTATCGCTCCATGGCAAGATAGATATCACGGCTTACGTTCGGGGTGAGTTTGGTCATACGAAGACGGTCGTGGAGGTGGTGAAAGTCGAGGGCTTTTTGTGGTCGGAAGTTGTAGAGTTGGGCAACATCCTAGTTTTGTTAATATTTGGTTAATATATGCGAGGAGTAGTTGAGATTTACCTGTTTGAAGCTGTAATAGCTCCGAGTATTTCTCCATCCCTCAATTCTGTTCACACTTCCTGCGAGTTCTCGCAATTTTGAATGCTCATCGGGCCAAACGTACCCATGGCCGCTGACATTCTCGTTACCGGCTTCTGCTTTCTCCACTCCGATGTAAAGAGCACTCGCACCGTAGACACTCTCCTCAAACGAAGCTGCGATCCTAGTAAACTTCACCACCCAATCTCGCCATTTAGCCCGAATCACACCTTCACCATGTCTGGCTGCAATACTACGAATTACATCGATCATGAATGCACCATCACCTGTTGGGTCGCTAGCAGCTTGGCTAGTAGAAGTCGCGATATTAGTGGCACTGGCATACGCTGGATTCTGTTGTTGGAAATTGGCAAGCCCCTCGGTCAAAGGTGCTTGTTCGATTCGACTACTAATCTTCATGCGACCCGACGGAAGATCGCAAAGAACGTCCCACCATTCTGGATGATTCTCGAAAGTAGGATTCGTCACACCTGCTATGAATCCAGGTACTTTCAAAAGATCATCAATCTTGCTGAGATCCGTGTAAGGAAATGCATGTCTAGTGAAACCGCGAAGAATCCCTCCAGATACTAAAGCGCATGCGGCGAGAACTGCCTCTGCAACTTCACCTGATGGACGATTATGACCAAGAAATATGACCCGCTTCTGAGTCAGCATAGCGTTGACCAATACGATTATTGGGTGTGTATGTATCCCGCCTGTTGTGAGATGGGGATGTAGCGCGAATGGAATAGGATTTTTCACGTGAGGATCGTTGAATGTTTGAATTATTTTGATGAGTGAGAAATCTCCAACGGTCTCAGGAGATACGGCGACAGGTACTTTGATGGGTATTGGTATCCCATTGTACATGACTTTCGTTTCAAACTCATGAGTATCTCGAGGTACGGAGTATGTTGAATGAGACTGTTGAACGTGTGCTTTTGTTCCCATTCGTATGAGGCCGGGTCTCCTTTCCGGACTTTCAGCAAAGGCTGTAATATCGTCCAGCGACTCGCCATTGTCCTCCGCCATGCGCATCTGAATCATTTGCTCGAATTTTTCTACAAATAAATCTTTATTGTCGCTGGCCTGAAGGAGATGCCGTTCTAAAAGGCTCATCCTAGGCATTAATGATAAGTCCATGGTATTTACCGCCTCATACAACTGCGCCAGCGTAGATGGCTGAGGTGTTTTAAAATACTCTTCAAGAGCTAATAATAAGAGTGGCTAACTAAAGTCAGTGTTGGATCTACATCGCCATGATTCAAAACGAACCTTGTAGATATGTAAAAATGGATGTCGAGTGCATATGGCCATAGCTTTGACCACAGCTCCTCTCTTTGCAGTCTTGTCTTGCTTGGTATTGACGAGATTGAGTACATAGATCAGCGGTGGTCCTTCTCCCCCCGATGGTTCATCGTCATCCGATGAATCTTCACTGTCATCTAAAGAATCATCTTCATCTGGAACTTCCCCAGCTTCAATGAGTGCCGCTTTAGCCTCTCTCTGTTCTTGTCGTAACCTTTTCCTCTCAGCCTTCTCTTCTGCCTCTTCTTCGTCTTGGCTTGTATCTTTGTGCAGAAAGAATATCGTCCAATCTTGATTTCGCACGTGGGCTTGATCTGGCATCATCAATTCCGCCAGCATATGTTCATCTCCAGTAATTGCGACTGGATATTGATGTTCCATAATTGGCCCCTTATCGATATCAAACGACGCCACCAATATATATTCGACATGATTCTCCGGATCCCCACGAGGATATTGTGACTTCAATTTCCTTGCTGAATGTGCTGCTGGATTGTACCTCTTGGGCGCGGATAATGAAGAATGTTGTGAAGATACGCCACTCGAAGGAGTTTTTGAATTCGTACTTGGATCAGATCTGCGATCCGTATCGATTGGTGGAGGAGGGTTTGGACTTCGAGAAGGTCGACGTTGCGACATGGCGGAAGGAGAGCGAGAAGAAGGAAATGAAGATAATGAGGTTCGTCGTTGAAAACTCCCATTAGAACTTGTCGTCCCACTTCCTGTTGTACCCCGCGTGGCAGGACGCAAAGGTTGCATCATGTTTGGTGGAGGCTTGCGATATGAAGGCGCATAAGGAATTGCAGATGCCATTTCTGGAAACTCCAGGAGTCCAAGGAAGCATTACTGTGTGAAAGCTAGCACCAAGTTACAGTCCCACTCTGTGAGACAGGGTATCCTCTTCTCCCTGCGAATTGAATATGAAGCCTCAATTCAATCCGTGCGCGGGATCTACCACAAACAAGTCTTAAGAAGGGAAGGGTTTAAATTCAAGGGTTTCGCCGCCGCTTGGATCATGGATGTTTTAAGAGAAAGAAAGAATACCGGTATACCGTTTGTACTCCGTAAATTGTGAATTTGTGAAGATACGGGTAGATAGTGAAAAGGAAGTAAAATTCACCAATTGTTATAATTAAGATATTCACTTTTCGTACTAGATTACTAGATGAATATGAGGAAAAGAATTGAGTTGAAAAAGAAGGGTAAAATAGAATAAAATAGTTGATGATTTTATTGTAAAAAAAAATAGGGGAATTTATTACAGTACAGTATTCAAAAGGATTTTTTATCGAAGGAAGGGAGAGCTAATTGACGATGATGATATGATAGGTATCTAAGGCTAGGTAGGTGTAGGTACTCTTGTACTTTATATTCAGTGTTTGTTTATTGTAAAATGGCTTTCATATTATTACTTACTTAGTATTCTTTATATATTCTTTAAAGGAAGAAGCAAATTTGATTTAACCGTCCGGGAAAAAAAGGATTATCTAAGGATTGTTAGGCTAATTGATAATAGGTAATAATATTATAAT
>JWJB01010688.1:0-26449 GCA_000812895.1 Rutstroemia sydowiana
GGGGATGGAGAGAATGCTGTGGCGTCTGAGATGCCGGGGGTGTTAACTGTGGTACCAAAGTAGCTTCGTATATACGTCTGATCATTGGTACGTAAAATTTATACACCTGACCACAACATAGAAAATTTGAGGTGAGTCACTAATAAAGAAAAGCCAAATCGTATCAACATCGACTCATGTGGAATCGCAGCAAGATCATCAAGCCTGAAATGAAGTTCAATATTACAGACTGATACTCGGGACATCAACTAATAGTAATGAACCATCCGATGAGAACAAGAATCTGACATCTTAACTGCGATCCAGATTCCTTGCTTCGGTAAGTGTGGGTTTCCGCGCAAGCCGTATTTTGCCGCTGGAACAGATGTCATAAGTTAGCCAGCAATAAGAGCTGATATTGCGTGCCCTAGTTATTGAGTCGGGAAGAAAAGTATCGCTGCCCAAAAGGAAAACAATTTACGGCTACATGTTGAAATGGAGGGGTGTGACTTCATCGGTGTGGTATTGGAGGTGGCATGCCTTGTATGGTTCATCATCTTTCCATTGACAGAGCTTTGGCATAATATTGATAGAATATAAAGACTTCGCAGGAGATCCTGGCCCACCTTGTCATAAGATGAGGTGCGGCATGTATTATTATGGACAGACAGGCTGGGATGACAATCTACATTGATTGCACTCCATGGTCAGCGCCCGCTTTTCTTTATAACTAGACCTGCTATGGAACTTCTTTTGATCCAATCGGATATCTGATCCTAGTTGAAACACGAGCTGTACTAATTGCAGTATCTGTTGATGGATGCATCAATAATTTGCAGGCACCACCAGCACGTATACGAAAGGATCGAAATTTAAGGTATGCAATTGATGGGGTGATTATTTATTAATGCGACAAATAAGTATAGATTGAAAAGCGTGTGAAGTAATAGAAGCTGATCTGACGAATATTTTCATATGAGATCCGCAACCAAGTTATGGATTTGGAGAATGCTCAACGGGTGAAGGCAAAGGCACATTTGCACTCGAACGATACGCCGGATATGGATCTTTATTCCCCTAGATATTGTTAGTATCATGTATATTATGAAAGGTAATAAAGAAATGAAGAGCGTAGACAGGACTAACCAATAATTCAGCAGGTCCTTCCTGGGTATTTTTGTACCGCGTCTCCCAATCTTCACTTTTGGTAAAACAGCAATAGTACAACCAATCGAACACTTTCGCGATTGGAATGGTAATTTCTCCCCCATAGCCCAAGAGATCTCCCTCGGATGAATAGGTTGCCAAATCGTCATAGTCGGGATCAATCGCCCGTATAAATGATTTGAATCCAAAAGGACCCACTGCTGACCTGTCCTCTATTAAGGTGTTCATCGCTTTTTCGTCTGCCAGCAAAAAACAATCCGTCGCTATCCCCGTCGGGATCTCTTGTTGCTCTCTCATAGTCCTGAACCTTTCGCGTAAACTACTGATATCCCTCTCATGAATATCTGGATTACAAATAAAAACCGGCTTATGTGTTAGAGGTAGATTGCCGGCACGGAACCAACTGCTACTTATGTGAGATGTGCAGATAGTTACGAATCGCCTCATGAATATTTTCCACTTCTCGTCAGTGTCTTCGGTACACACTGTGAAAACAACAAATCCCCATCGGCGTAGGTTTGCATCAGTCATGACATTGACCCATTCAGGGTTAGAAGCTCTAATTTTTGCTGCCATTTCCGCCTTTCGTTCCTCTCGCCTTTTTTGAGCCCGTTCTTTCCTAATTCCTTCAAATGCGCTGATCCAACGCAGGTATGCAAGCCGATGGGCGTGATTATCGTAGTCGTTCGCCAATAAATCCTTAACTTTTCTAACAAGCTCAAAATCTTCACCTATGAGGGCAGAATGCCAATAGGTGTTTCTCCTACCCTCTCCTGTTGACGCATCATATCTAGCACCGAATCTAATCATATCGCATTCCATTTCCGTAAGAGTGTTGGCACTGGTCATAGCCTTATGCTTGAGTTCTGGCATGGTAAGACCGACCTTTTCTTCGCAGAGGCGGTCCTCTTTATCAGGGGATGGATCTTGATTTACACGGTTTTTTTCACCTCGTGTGATGGTTGTAGGGTCTAATATCCCAGCAATTCGTTGGTAGAATGCCTTATCTTCATTAGATAATTGACCGCCGTTATATTTACTCATGATATACGGTGAAAGCGTGTTTTACGAATCGAATCTAGATAGATATGTTTTTGCTGGTGAAGAAAGTCAGCTAAAGGAAATGAGAGAAAGTGCAGCTATAAAAAGGAGAGTACTTGTTATCAGTTTGTTGGTACTGTAGGCAACAGGCCAGGGGTATCATGCAGGTTTCCGAGTTAGGCACGCTAGAGGCAAAACAACCCCTCGTTACCACATACTTCCACGTCATATGTACGGTATGTAAATAGTGGAATTTTCTACATGCATAGGATTGCGAGTGGGACAGCAATAGTGTGAATATTGGCACCGAACCTGTGTTCGATAAATATTGCAATTTGGTCCAATATGAGCAATTAGCAATCTGTGTTGCGCTTTACGGTTTGATACTTTGAGTAAGACTACTCCACTTCACCGCACCCTCGAAACTTCCCCCACGTCGCACCGCTAACGAGAAACATCCATTGGCGTCACTGATTCTACGAGTATCTCTATCATTCTACGGCGCTTATACAAAACTTCAACACCAGCAGGCTGCGTTCTTTCAAGTTCCACTCCACCATCCGTTTCATCTGAGACTCATACTAGTATCTCAGCGAGTACTGCACGGAATCAGGCAAGGGTGAATTTAGACACACCTGCTTGCTTCCAAAATTTCGTGATGTGGACCCGGGGCAAGCTCGATCCTGTTTATTGAAATTATGCTTAGATTTGTAGCGTGCTATTTGGATCCGTCGTTCAGTCCCAAATCTTTCCAGGAGGGCCCCAAATCGAAGCATCGTGAACTGATATTGACTTGATCGCCACTGAACTCGTTGACATAGATCAACAGAAGAGTATTGCTTCCCGAGTTTTATGTCTTGGAACAATGATACCAGCGACCTGACGTCTGACGAACTTTGTTCAGACTGCAATCTACACACTCAGCAGAATCAGCTGGACTCACCACTCGAGTGGGATGATGATACGGCTAGTATCTACTCGTCCCTAACATCTTCGTAAGCTACCCTGACGCTCCTTTGGACAAGTTGATATTTTCTCTGGTTTTCACTAAGTAAAAAAAATAGTTGTGGCGTAACAAGCTACCCAATAACGTCCCCAGATCCCTTTTTTTAGACCCCACAAGTACCATCTCATCCACTACGCTCACCAGCACTACCGCAGCGGCATACTCGTGTACTTCAACGTATACAATACAAGAAGCAGATACCTGCGAATCCATCAGCGACTCACAACAGGTGGCAACATTCTATCTCATGCAAGCGAATAATCTACCCGGATACTGTTCACAGCTACCAAGTGCAGGCTCCAGCTTGTGTATTCCTCAAGGGTGCGAGATTTATACTGTAGCGACGAACGATACTTGCTATGGAATAGTCCAAGCCTATAATGGCACATTTTCCATGACGCAGTTGATCTCTTGGAACCCTAATATCAACCGTGGTTGCTCGAATATGAACCAAATTGAAGGTTACCAAATTTGCGTGAGGTAAGTACAAAAATTACTTAGAAGAACCCCGCTTCCATTTAGCAATTGCTGCCTTTCTTTGAATTACCTTACTGTGCATTAGGTTGACTTCTTTCTTTTTCCAGCTTCCCAGGCACACCAGCCATCGTATCAACAGGGAGCGCCAGTGTCACCACTCCAATAGCGTAAGTTTATTCCAATACCAATGGTTTCAAAAGAATGGTTACCGCAGCACAACATTTGAGCTCAAACCATCTTGAACCATTGATTGTTCTACACTGCGATACAGATTGTGGATGAAGTCCCACTACAAGAAGATTCAAATCAAATTCTAAGAATCTTGAAAAGTTCCTGGGATAATTGGTTCATTGTACCAACTGGAGCCAGATGTATCAATGGCATCATGAGCATATTGCTAACCACGATAAATAGTTCCATTCCTACTAATGTAGCTGTTAATACGACAACCAACTGTGAGCTTCATTATCAACGATCCAAGACGATCGATGTATCCAAGTTCCAACTGACAAACTAATATCTAGGTGGAAAATATTATCTCGTCTCATCCGGTGACAGTTGTGCAAGTGTGTCCCTCGCCATGGGTATCTCTTTGAGTAATTTCTACTTTCTGAATCCCATGATCAATAGCACCTGCGGTAATCTCTTGCTCGGTACTTACTATTGCGTCGAGGCCGTTGGAAATATCGTGACGTATCCTGGATATGGGTAAGTTTCCAAAGCAATAGACTTCATGACGCATCCCCAAATATTGGTAGTCACTGACTGAGTTTGATTTTTGCTAACCTGGCTTCTCTTGAAATAGAGGTGCAACTGCGACAAAAGATGCATGTTCACAATTCAGCGCACCATCTAGCTGCTTCGTTACCACATATTCTACCACCACACCTTTGACGTGGCCGGCCGTAGGTACCCAAACAACAGCTTCGGTTTATCCGAATGTGACAGCGACTATCGATCTCCCGCTAGCCCCTGGATCCTTAGATTCATGTGGAGACTCCTACACGCAATACTTTACTATTGATTCCGACACAAGCATAATCAATTTATGTTACTATGTTGCATTTTTTTATGACGGTGAATTTCCACCCATGCTCCACCCCTCTACTTTGCAGTGTTCCTCAATTTGTATCAATATACAGTACGAAGAAGGCTGACTTGTTTCCATGATTAATCAGTCGCCGTATCCGACTTCGTCGACTGGAATCCTTCTCTAATATACGATGCAAGCGACGCGGCTGCGTGTGTACTTTCACCGGGCTATCGCTATTGTACGAACGGGACGACCACCGGCAGTTCCTCTAATATTTCGCCCAGTGGACTTTGCGGCAGTGACAACTCAGATTACATATGTGTGGGCAGTGGATTTGGGGACTGTTGTTCTGAGTATGGAAATTGTGGCTCGACAGGCGACTATTGCGGTGCAGGGTGCCAGTCACTCTTCGGTGATTGCACGACAGCTTCTGCCACGAGTGTAAGCGCGACCGTAAGCATAACCAGTACAGTCTTACCTACGGCGACGGCCACTCTATCTCCGGATGGCTCATGCGGTGGGGATAACGGTAAGCAATATACAAGCAATTCTCTTTCGCCTTCATAATTGTCAGGTCATTTTCTGCTCCTTGAACACGCCCAATTACCCCCCCAGATAGTAAAATGCAATGGACTTGCTAATTCTGAATATTTTAGAATATACTTGCGAGTCTCCAAACTGCTGTAGTGAAAGTGGATACTGCGGCAGCACTTCCGACTTTTGTGGCACAGGATGTCAATCCGCATTTGGCATATGCTCTACAAGTTCGGTGACACCTACAAGCACAGCGTCAGCCACACCAACACAAACTATTTCCTCAAATGGTGGTTGCGGCAGCGACTATGATGATTGGACTTGCGCTGGATCCACGTTTGGGAATTGTTGCAGCGAATACGGTTTCTGTGGTAGTGACACCACATACTGTGCCGTAGGCTCAGGATGCCAAACCGCATTCGGGGATTGTACCTCGTAAACGAGGTATTTGCATTTGGACATTAATCAGTCACGACAATCATTCTTTACTTTTCTCGGGATTAAATGATGTGAATTATCTTTTAATGTATTATTCAGACAATTTGTAATTACGCGCAAAAGAAGCTTGGGGTTCCATGGAGAAGCAAGTATTGTTGATGTATTCGTAAGGTGCCAAGGAAGCACGAATTGAAAACTAGCGTGAACTCTATGCCATATGTGTGCTCGTCAATCAAGATATTGAGTTTTCACAACACTTGACAAATCATCGTAACGGCATACTCATTTTTGTGCGATAGGCGGGGTACGGTGCCAAAGGGTCCTGGCCTCATCAGTATCACGTATAGCATTGTGGTATGAGTCGGGAATCAATACTAACCAACAATTCGGCGGGACCTTCTTCAGTGTTCTTGTACCGAGTTTCCCAATCCTCGCTTTTCGCAAAGAAACAGTAGTATAACCAGTCAAATACCTTAGGAAGTGGAATGGTAATCTCCCCTCTGAAACCGGAAAGATGGTTTTCAACCGGTAACAATATAGACTCATCGTAGTCTGGATCAATCGCTTTCAAGAATAACGTAGAGTCCCACGGATCTGAATCTCCCGGACTCTTTGGTTCGTATTCGGTTTGCAACGATATAGTATAGTTTAAAACTCCTTCGTCCACTACCAAAAAGCAGTCGGTTGCTATCCCTCTCGGTATCTCATTTTTCTCTCTCATCTCCTTGAACCTTCGTCGCAATGTCGCAGTATCTGCCCGTTGAAGCGAGGTATCGGAAACGAAAACCGGTTTGTGCTTCAAACTCAAGGTTGGTCCTTTGCTCCAAGACTTGGAGAAATGTGCTATTTTAGTGGTGGAGTATTTCCCTCGAAATTGCCGCCATTTCTGATCAGTATCTTTCGCGTATGTGGTTCGAAAAATGACAAAGCCCCATTGAGGAAGCTTTGCGTCAAGCATTTTGCGAATCCACTGAGGATATGTTGCTTCTGCTTTTGCGGCACTTTTTCGAATTTGGTCCTGACGCTTCTGGTTACTTCGGGCTTCTCTAATTGGGTCATAATCCATCGACTTAAAATACGCAAGGCGCCAAACCTCGCTATCGTATTCGTTAGATAGAAGGCCTCGGACTTTTCTGACAAGCTCGTATTCCTCATCCACAAGATCTCCAAACCACCCTGGATTTCTCCCACCACCTGGTATATCACGATCCCAATCAGCGCCTTTCCGAATGATGTCGACTTCCGTCTCGGTAAGCGTGTCTGTGGCTTTCATAACTTTGTTTTTCAATTCTGCCATGGTAAGACCAACTTTCTCTTTACACAAACGGTCCTCTTCATCGGGTTGTGGATCTCTATATACATGATTTCTTTCAGCGCGTGTGATAGATGCTAGATCTTCTGACTCAGCAATGCGCAGGTAAAGCGCCTTGTCTTCATCAGACAATCGACCGCGCGGAATATGAAGGGCAGAATTGAGTCTAACCCCGCTCATAGACAACTTAATCGCTTCGTCAAACGCGTTTGGTATCTCGTGGCCCTCAGAATCCATGTCTCCGAATAATGATGAAAGTGCGTTTTCCGGGTTGAATCTCGAAAGAAGTTTCCTTTCTATATGAATAAAGTGAGCTGAGGGAACGGAGAAGATTTATAACGAAAAACGATAGTGTTGGCTTTTTGTTTTTTGATTAGGCACGGTACCGGGCGCTACCAGTACCGGGTTATTAGACCCCGATCAAGGTCCCTTGCAGGTAGCGTGACTTAGATAAGACAGGCCCGCTAATTGAACTGGGTGCCCTTTTTCTGTGCGGTCGGTCGCACAAAAGCTTTTACACTGTATGCAAACAGCCAGGTTTGTGTTCATCTACCAATACGAAGATTAATAATTTGAAACTACTTTTAGTGTCGGCGGTGCATGCAAAAGTAAATACGGTAAGGCGTGGGCTAGTATTCACAGTCGCGATTAAGGCTACTGGCACTGAATCACAAAGCAAACTACTTGTAACTGTCCTCACAAGAACACATTAAACTGATTATTCGCTTGTGATCAGACTGACGATCATGTGCCTAAGTGTGGATTACGTCGAAATGGTATAAGCCGCTGGCCTGCTTCTCCCAAGAGCTTATCCGGCCAAGCCAATAGCCTCTCGGGCGATGCGAACGGTACTCTTGCAAATGTTAGGTGGGATCGGAGCAATTGGGAAACCATTTCGAATTTTTATCTGGATACAATCCTGCAAATCACTATATCTATCTACACGTTTCATGGCCAGAGGCCATCACGTACCACTCTTTAATTGATGCTTCAACCTCATTGGGGACCACTCAACATCTCATCAAACGCCATCCCTTCCGAATATCTTGCTACAGCAGCTATTAAAGACTGCCAACTGGTAAATTATCGCCAAATTGATGATTATACCATCTGTCATGGCCGTCATCATCAGGAATCATATCGTAAATATCCCGATAATTACTAGTGTGCTCCTCTGCCCAATCTCTCATTGCATCCCAATCCTGACACATTTTCTTTTGCATATACCCAGTGACCCTATTTCCCGTCACGTACCAAAGCGTGTAGTCTGGATTGCACATAATGTACTGACGAATTGCATCGAAGCAATGGTAGTCATGATGGATACTCCAATCCCATTCCTTTCCAGTTTCAATTGCTCTATAATGAATCCGAAGCATCCTCTATTTCGGAAATCAATCAGGAAACATAACTACGGATTTTGACTGGCAATTTGTACTTACTACACAGTGCATAGCATGGTAAGCTTCCACCAGGTAAATATGCTGGTCATCTCCTCCTGGTTCAATTGGATGATGAAGAGTATCTATGAGATCATGCTGAGTAGCATATTCTTTTGACAATGAAACAAGACCGTGGCCAGTACGCATTGTATTCCATGCCATGTCTGCTTCTGTCATATTCTCGGAGTTGTATGCACTCTTTGAACCAATTTGTCGATGTTTGTTTCTTTCATAGCTAAGGCCCTGCGCCTCTGAGAAAACTGATTAGCACAAGGGACAGATGATAGTAGCAATCTGATGTTTGCTTACCATGAGCCTGGGAACGGAAGCACTTCTCTCGTGCCTTGAACTCGACATGAGTAATTAGACCCCATTGAAGAATTATAACACAGATGAGCGTGAAAATGACCAATGGCATTAAGAATTTCAAACGCGATATTTGGTGCTTCGTCTTTTCCATCATTGTAGGGACTTCGTCATGATTGAAGGTAATCTTAGTTTCGCAATCCGCATCCGCCTCAAGTGAGTCATTATGAAGTGAAATAGGTGTATAGGATACCCTAGAGCTGGGCATTGTCTCTCTCATCACACTGTAACCAGCAGCTATTCTGTTTATAAAATCCAAGAGTAAAAACTGAGAATGGATACTTTCACGACAAGTATAGTGCAATGAACTTAAGAGTCAGTGAAAGTGGGAAATTAAAGATCCAATCCGCCGAATATCTTACGACGCTAATAACGGTGTGCTGAGATAGCTCATACTTGTAAAATAAGCAGTACTTGTTACATTGGAAAGAGCGTAGTTAATCACACCACTTGAAAACAACCAGTGCCATGCATTGGTCATGATTACTCCCAAAAATGGACAGTGATACACACCCCGCCCTTGTATGCATAATGCTAGACCTTTCTATGCTTCTAGAAATCTAACTGCGGTTTATCAAGGAAGCAATTATGAATCTAGACTAAGGAATCTAGACCTTAGGTGTATTCTTACGGTATATTCTTACTATGAGGTGGGGCCAAGCTTTGCATTACATAGTCCAGGCGCCAGATTCGATTTGGGGCGCAGTAGTGTAAATCTATATCTCTTCCATGCTTCTGCGGAGTATAGTCCGTATCTGGAAGGAGGTGGTGAAGATGATAAGGCACTACTACATTATATACTATCCAATATTTTTGAACTTAGTAAAGGATCCTGATAGGAACGCTAAGGTACCGATCAATGCGATGACCCCGTATGGGAGCATTGCAGATTCAGAGCTCAAATTTCATACCATAGCTGTGTAAAAGACCTCTAGTATAACGTTACCTCAACTCATCAACGACTAGGATCAGTAGATAATGGCGTTGTATTTGCTATACGTAGATGCTGCATAATCTTTTAGCTGCGGAAACTATTGCTTCTGACAAGTAGATAGAATTTGGTGTTACATTGCATTTGTCCAAATAACATAGAATTTGAATTGAGAATATGTATCATGAGGACAAAGATTTTGAAATTGAGGAGGGGTAGCTGCCAAAGACGTTGTGAAGTGTTTACGAGTGATACCATGATCTTTGACTGCATATTTTCGGCGTTTATTCTTTATCAGTTGTGCTAGGTTTCTAGTTCTTCGGAAAGAGCTATTCAATCAACATTACACAAGATATAATGAGAGTCAACCCTCCCACTATTTTGCACATCAAGTTTTACTACCATCTTCAATCAAACATATCACATACCAACAGCTTTTGCAAACCCACACAAATCCACAGCCAAAAAACCGTCATCTCGACTGTAAGCAATCCCCAATCCCCAGATGCGAAAAATGTACGCCATCTCACAAGCTTGGTTCTTTCAAGTAGTATCTGCAAAATGCAATTCCTCAAGAACATCATCGTCGCCTATGCCAGCTTTCTGGCCTTAGCTTCCGCCGTTCCCATCGCAATCCCAGAACCCATTGCCGGAGAATGCGCTGAGGTCGATGCATGTCCTTTGAAGCTTTAGACTTCGACTTGGTCTCTCCACCTTTTACAAAGGTACTGGCTAGTAAGTGTATTTTCTGGGCTAGCTAAAGCGATGTCGTAACTTATTTAAGCTTATCTACGAATTAGGCCCTCAGCCCCTTGAGATGACATGCATACGAATTTGGTGGGGCATGAGGGGTAAAGTCTCCAAGGAGTTCTAGGTACTAGCGCGGGTCATACGGAGGAACTTTTCACGGGGATTTTGTCTCCGGCCATTGGCTTAATACCAAACCTCTTGTCAATCTAATTTTGTGCAATAATCTGATATGTGACATGTTCCTTGTGATACCTGATGCATATAATACTTCGCAATCTCAGACGCTGTAGCAGTAAGATACAAAGCAAGTAGCGACATATATCACTGCTTATGCCTTGATTACCAATACCGTACCTTAATATAGAGTACTTTGTATCGGGTTTAAAATTACGGAAATGATCTTTGAAACCCCATTCAGAACTCCGGGGTAAATACTTCCTATTTTGACACATACTTACTTGTCGTATGTTGTGGTAAGCTCGGAGCTTGGAATGAAGTTGTTGTTCCGTACATGACAAACAATGACAAAGAACAGTTCTGGAATATCGCAGACTCCAGTAGCTAGCTTAGCGGCAACATGGGTTATTTTGAACAACCCATGTTTATCGCGGAGTCATTATTGGCTGTAAGTTCTACCCCCGCACTTTAAATATAGATACTTGAGGAATAAGACCAAATTAATCTATCCATAGATCTCTAATTCAACCATCAACGGGAGTTTCCTAACGCGAAATGCGTAATCATGTATGAAGTAGAGGCGCAGAATTGGGATGAACTCATGGTACGGTACATTTACTCGGTTATCTTCTTGGTCTTCTGCAAGCTTATCTGTACCGAACTACTTTTCCTGCATGCTACACGACACAACATATTGATATTTTGTTGGGTCCTCATTTATGAATGTAACCTACCGCGGATAATCTCAGGACATTTTGTGCGGATCCTATGAAATAGGATGTTAAGCATGTAAGAAATTATGAGAACATTGCTACCTTCTACATCGAGGCCCCTGATCTTTGGCTATTTCACGAAGTGTCAGCCGGGGTAAAGTTACACGAGTCCCCTCTTTGGCGAATTGTTAAAGTAACAACCGAGGTCAAGTTACACGAGGGCTGTAGTCCTTGGTAAACGCACGAAGTAACGGCCGAGGAGTAAGCTTAAATTCACCACATCACCCTACTTTCACCGATGTGACATTATATGAGGGAGCTTTCAGCACTGCACCCTTAATTGTACGAACTTGGAAGGTGGGCGTAGACATCTCAGGGAACTAGAACTCTTGCACCAGGACCTTCAGTGGGGGCCAATCACCAAATATCTGCTTTGCATGAGGCACAGCTGAAGAATAGAACGCGATGGAGGTAGGTACTGTAGTCCTGAATCCAAGCTGACATCGAAATTGCAGAACTCTGTCTGTGTGAGGAATAGTGCTCGGTCTGGTTGCTTATTTTCAAGGCAATCCTTCGCCGTAACCAGCCAAATTGAGCGCTACTTGATCAAAAAAGACGAATTGAAACTTATGGCAAAGAAAATATTATTGAAATCATCATCAAGCAATTTAGAACCCGCCAGCCACAATGAGTGTTTTCCATATGGTCTTTTCTTTAAATGCCTTTCACCAGCTCGAATTCTTCCAATGATTACGTTTGTAGATCACCAGAGTCAAAGTTCACCCAGTCATCAAACATTTGATCTATCTGCCTTCTCAAGAAAATGGTTAAGCTCCCCTCTTCCGTTGAGGTGGCAGGTGTGTACGTGGCCTGTATATTTCTGCCAACTCTAGCTACTTTAATCGTGGGCATGCGGTTCTGGGTTCGCAGAACGAGGAAGAACGCCCTCGGGATTGATGATTGGACGATATTGTCAGCGCTGGTAAGTCATAGCAATGCCGCTCCTTCAAAGAGCACTCAGTAGCGCATGAAGCTAACAAAAGGTTTCTGCTTCAGATACTAATGTGGGCAACTAATGGCATCATCTTACGAGGTAAGTTTCTCCAAACTTCAGATCTCAACAAAGCCTTACTGAATATATCGAATCTCTCAAGGCGTGTCTGAGAAAACATTTGGATATCATACCAAGCAGGATCCAGTGACAGGTGAGGAGGTCGTTACTTCCAAAGAACATCGCCAGGTCGAAGTAAGAAATATCCAACTCTTATTCATTCCAAAAGCATTGCTCTTTGTAGCTAACAAAATCGCAGCTTACTACGATTATCCTTCTCATCCATACAGTAACGCTTGGCTGCATCAAATTAAGCATAGTTTTCCTATACAGACGATTGTTTGCAACAAACAGAACATTTAATATCTGGTCAAAGATTCTTTGCAGCATTATTGCTTTGTGGACAATATCCTTCTTTTTCGCAGCTCTTTTCCAATGTGGTGTCCATTTCTCAGCTTTTTGGACGAGCGGCAAACTTTTTGAGCAATATTGCGATGTAGAGGCTGTAACAACGACGGTATTCTGTGTTACAGATGTTGTGACTGATATAATGGTACTCGTTACTCCTATGCCAATGATCTGGAAGTTGCAAATGTCCCTAGCCCAAAAGATTGGATTGTGCTCGGTATTTATACTTGGAATTTTGTAGGTTTGATTCATAGGCATTGAGTGTTAGCCAATTATGATGTATTGTTGCTAACATACCCAGATCTACCATTTCCGGTCTCATCCGCGCTGTTCTAACAGGAATTACGGAATTGGGTAGGTTTGGCTTGTTCTGGCGATGAATTCAAAGCTAACATGGTTGCAGGCAGTCAATTCGGATTTCGAGATCTACTTGGTAAGTATTTCGAACTTACCGCAGAGCTATACTGATAACATAACTATAGCCGCAAATACCATTATCGTCGTCTGGTGCATCGTTGAAGCTGCTTCTGCAATCATCGGAGCTTGCTTGCCAACGGTTCACCATTTATTGCAGGGCAAAACATTCGAGAGCATTATGCGCAGTGTGCAGTCATTGTTCTCTCTCCATAGCTTACAAAGACTATCATCGAACAAGAGTCAAAAAAGGAGTGGAGACAATGAACACAAGGGGAACTCGGACGATGGGATCGCTCTTCGGACCAGGAGTAAAAATGGCTCGGGGACTTCTGTCGCAATGTCAGTGTGAAAGGATCATTCTAGATTCCCAAATACTTCATCGATAAAGTCTTTCTCTTGCCGTGTAATTTTAATAATGTAGCCTGCGGTAGTGGGTTGGTACTTGCGTAGAATTTGAGTACTGAATCTGAGAATGGGCATGTTTTGAGCTTCTATGATCCTGATTACACACCCTGTAGTCTTAAATTCTAAAATGATTTGAACCGATATCTGTAAACGCCTAGCATCGGCTTCTTGTAAACAACGAGAGTGTTCCAAATGCCCTTGGGTAGGGTTGATCGATTTATTTTCTCTCGTGATATCGATTGTCTGATTGGTAATAACACCGCAGATAACCTATGGATTGTGTTCAGCCTGTAATAGCACGCAACGCGACGATTACAGAAAAATGCTGGAGGACACTGCATAACAGCGCCGTAGAGTCGCAGTAAGATGTGGCCTATTTCGGTTCTTACTTACCATTTGTAGAAGGAGCTTTCGCTTTCTAGTGAATACCCGATTACAAATTGAACGTGCAATTAGACAGGAAGTAATATATAAAGCTGACATGCTACCCAAGGTAAGCTATCAAAATCGATATACCATTAAGTACGCAAAGTCCAGCAATCGTAAAATCCAATGACCATGGCGAACGAAGATGTTATCCCTATCAACAATGTGTCTGACCCTATGGATACTGTTCCTACTAGCAAGAAGTACGCATGGTGGTTAGATGATATTGACCACTTGATAACTCCACAGGTATACTAGAATTCCCGTCAGCCTAGAAAACATAAATTAACCATTTTCGTCAACCGTAGGTCCGTCAATTCTTGGAAAATCATAGTAAGATCCCGGCCGAAGACGTGCGAAAACATGTATATGATATTGTAAGTACATAGATTGTGTATTATGGAAAATACTAATACAATCGATCATCAGCGGGAGAAAGCATGGTCAATCCGTCAATATCCATGCACTGGAATGGGCAGATTCCTAGATAATCTACTTTCCCGCTCTCCACCATACAAAGCCATTATCTCACGACTCCAAAACGGCGAGTCATTTATGGATATAGGCTGTTTCTTCGGTCACGAGCTACGACAGCTAGCTGAAGATGGAGCACCCATCGACAATCTCTACGCCGTAGATGTTGTGAACCACTGGGATTTAGGATTTGAATTTTTCCGCGACAAAGATACTTTCAGAGTTAATCTGATTGAAGAGGATATTGTGCATCCCGGCTCCAAATTGACAGCGCTGAAGGGAAAAATCGATATCATGTTGGTGAATCAAGTATTCCATCAATGGGGAATAGAAACTCAAATTGAAGCTGCGAAGGAGCTGGTAAAGTTATCTCGTCCCGGAAGTATGATTTTGGGTTATCAAGCAGGTGTTGCTGTACAGAAGGAAATGTTTGGACCAAAAGGATCGAAGTTTCGATATTTACTGCATGCGCCGGATTCATGGAGAGAAATGTGGGTGAGGGTGGGGAAAGAAACTGGGACGGAGTGGAAATGTGAGTCGAGGTTATTGACTTGGGAAGAAATTGGTCATGATCCGGATGAAACTGCGTATTTGGGAAGAGATGTTTTGATGCTTGAGTTCATTCTTACGAGAGAGAAATGAATGGTTTACATGGGTTTGCGATAAGAAGCGGTTTGCTTAGTTGTAGTGGTCTAGTACCGTAGAGTATGTGTGGTAGTGTAACGCACCTAAGTTCACTCTTTAGATTCTCTTCTCAGTTGAAAAATTCATTCTTCTAAAGCCTTTACTACTGTATAATCTATCCCCATATTCCAACCATAACAGCCATCTTCCTAATAAACATTACATGCCAAACCAAACAAATCCAACATACCCTATGACAACCACCAACAACTCAATACCCATCCATAATAAACGTTCCATTCCCATCACTCACCATCGAAGTATCCACACACGCGCCCAACTTACTCTCCCCCTCCCCACTCAACCTATCCATCTCTCCCTCCTCCTCCGGAATGATCCCCACATACGCATTAAAATTATAATTCCCACACTGACATATCATATCCGTATCCCTTCTACTTCTCCCCTGCAATGGCGTCTTCCCCTCTCTCTCCAAGCTAAATTCCTGTTGTCCAATTCCCATCGCAATCTCGTAGAGATTCACTCCCGGTTGCGCGGGGTATTTATTTGTGGCGTTCGTACCACCAGATATTACAGTTAAGTTTCCCCGACTTATGGAGAGCACAGTGATGTATATCGTATCGTTGAGATTTTCCCACCCATCTGGTTTACCATTGAAGTAATTCCCCGATGAGTTATCCGCGGGAGCCATAGTGGTATCTGTAGCGTCGCAGTTGAGATTGCGTGGGTTGGGACGATACCAGTAGATTATTTGATCTTCGGTTATGTATTTATCTGGTGTGGTATCGTTGGCGTGGAAGGCGGCGATGTATGGTTTTGCTAGGGTGAGCCAGGGGTTGTGGGGCCTGTATCATGTGGGTTTGATTAGAGATTGTGATGATGAGAGTAGGGAGGAATGAGGCCTTACATATTCATTGTCCATTTGGAGTTACCATCATCTGTGTGGGGAGATGAAAGAGGTCCAATATAATGACTTTCTCCTGGTAACGGTAAGAATGCGAATGAAACCCAATTGGAGATAGAGACGAGAGAAAAATCAAAATCACAAACCATAATCATTCCACGACACAATCTCTATAAACCGATACGGCATTTGAATAAGCGTCGTCCACCTATCCGTCCACAAAGTTTCCGCAGGAAAAACCCAATTCTTACTATAACTAACCTCCGGCCCATAATGCGTAAAGAACCAAGGACTAACCGGCGCAATATAAGCCTTTCCTTTCAGCGCATCCACATACTTTTCATCACCTTGACCAACATTGAAACTCCCATATCCATCAGGTGCTTTATTCATCCCATTGTTCGGCCATCCTAACCAATTAAACGCGCCGTCCAAATCCGAAAATCCAGTGATGGGTAAGAAATTCGGCGCAAAGAATAGAGGTGTATTTGCAGCTGCGCGCATAGCAGTTACATCTAATCCATCGCCTACGAAGGTTGAGACGAATACTTTTCCATCAACGATGAGTTGGGCGGGTTCTTGCGCGTATTGCGCGATTTTGGCTCCGACGTCTGAAGCGGATAAAACACTCCAGGAAGTAAAATCGAAAGAGAGGAATACTTTCATGTTATTGGCGGCAGCAGAAGCATATGCATATCCGAGTTGGATATCAGTGGAGGGGTCGTTGCCGAAGTTTAATGCGAATGCGTCGATACCAGCATCTTTTGCGAGTTTCATATCGTTGTCGTAGTCAGAGGATCCGGCGCGGTTGCCTACTATTCCCATCTTGTTTATATATTAGATGGGTGACTGATTATGCAGTTTGAGAAACTTACTATGAAGTGGGCGAATACCAAGCGTGAAGAACCAGTTGCGCCTGTATTCAAATCCGGATTTGAATTCGTGCCAGAATTCACGCCAGAAATAGAAGCTGAGCTAGAGTACGAGTGATAACTTGTGACAGTACTCGTAATAGTATTCGTAATATAATCCGAATTAACAACACTACTAGTTTCAGAACCTCCAGAAACCCCATTTGAACTCGAAGTGCACTCCGTCTCATCTGCCGCAACCATCGTCGGCATCATATCCATCGACATCAAAATCGTAAACAGCCAAAACAACGGCAGCAAGGCCTTGGGATTACTGCATAGGCGTATCATTTTCGAGTTCCAGTTGATGTATATAATTGAAAGAACTTTAAAGCAAATTATATAATAACAAAAAGCAATAACAGGAAAACTTGAGTTTGGTAGGTGACTGGAGCGGAAAATTGGAAGGTGAAAAAGAAAAAAGCGCAAAAGAATTCCCACCCACAAAATCAAGATCCGGCTGCGATATAGCAAAGCAAATTGTAGCGGCAGCCCCCATCTCTACACACAACAAAGATCGATAAATTTAGAACCGGGACAGGGGTAGAGACAAAGGAGGGACTCGTGTACATGCCAACAATTCAAATCTTCTCTTTCTTTCTTTCTTTCTGTTCCTCGCATCCATCACTTTCTTACCAAGCTGCTGATTCATAAGATCTTTGTCTCGGAAGATTCTTGAGGGGGAGAATATCCATAGGGAGAATAACCATATCAATCCATCTTGCAACTCATAACATTTCTCCTCACTGCCCGCGCCCGGCCCATCCTCCTCGCCCTCCCCTGCCCTCCCGAGACAGGGATGAGGACAAAGGAGGTACTCGGGTACATAATTTGCTTTGAAATACAACACAAAAATCATTGCTTTCTTCTCTTTCCATCCATCCATCATCAAACCCATCCGTATCCATCAGCCAAGCCATATTTACTCAGCTGGTCTATATAATCTTCATCTATATATGCGAAACATCGTCAAAGTAACAAGCCGTATTTAAACAAGACATCCAACTACCAGGTACGGATTTGAGTTCTACTTGCGTCAATAGACTGCGGCGTAGAACTCCAATGCGGAAGGAAGCGATTATTCTCTATTCCTTATCCAAGAACAGAACAAATAAAACAATACGAACATCGTAATATAATATAAAGCAATAAAACTTCCATCATCTCCCAACTACGGCATAGAAAGAATCTCAATTCCTTCCCGAAGAATAAAATCTACAAAGGCTATTATAATATCTGATCCTTCCCACCCCCACCTCGCCTTGAAGAGGTACTCGGGTACATACCAACAATTCACAATATTTTCTTCAAAAACAAAACTTCTTTCTTTCTACCCATCCACCCATCACCTTTTTACCAACCCTTTGGACCATATAACCTTAGTCTTTATATCCGTCAATTCTCCACAGTACAACATAATGATCAAGAAGAAAAGATCCCAGATCTAATTACCTTTCACTATCACTAGCTGCGGCGCAGAAAACGCATGCGGAAGCGATACCCTCTCTATTCTTGATCCAAGAACGAACGAAGAACTTGTACAGGAAGATCTTGATACGAAGCGATTGCTACCGTCACTAAATTGCGGCGCAGAAAAAGAAAACCCCTCTCCACCCCCTCCCCCAGATCATGTCCCTTCCCCACCTACCAATATCGAATTCTCCACCATTGCTCCACATAACATTTGGTCTTCCCCATCAACCATTCCCTCCTCCTCTCCCCCGCCGACCCGAAGGACAGAGACAAAGAAGGTACTCAGGTACATACCTACATACATACTTCTCTAAAAAGAAAAAGAAAAAGAAAAAGAAGTAAAAACACAAATTATTTCCTCCTCCCTTTCTACTTCCACGAAACCCAGCCACCAATCCATCACCACATCAATTGCCACCCATACCAAACCATGGCAGACCTTCCGGGCCACTGACATATAATACTCATCTTCAAGAATTTGATATCCTACTTCAGAAGAAAAGATGCAACTGCCAAGAAATTCCGGCGAGAAATGCAAATGCGGAAATGATAATTACTGGTATTCCTCACCCAAGAATAAAATAAGAATCCCGAAACACAATTCCCAATATCATACAATACAAGCACCTTAAAATACTGCCACTAGTTACTGTGCATACCAACAGTTTACTTATTTCCTTCAAAAAAATGTTTTCTTTCTTTCTATTTGCATGATTCGCATCCATCCATTCATTCATCTAGCTAAGATTTCCACTCCATCCATGAGATCTTCTCTTTTGTTTGCAACTTTGCGCAAGAGATCGAGATACATACACACAATAGATTGCTTCATGCGGAAAGAATATTTCCCTTCCATACCCCTTACCTCTTAATCAATATCCCCACTCAATCTATACGCACGAAGAGAAGAAGAAGAAGAACAAACCCACTGCAAATAAAAAAAATAACAGAAAGGTATCATATATAAAGCAACCCCCCCTCTCCAAACCACAACATACAAAACAAACTCTGTGCCATACCATGTTTATATCCCATTCTCTACACCTCCTCCCCATCACCATCACACCCAACAAACCCTATCCCTCCTCACTCGCTCACCCCTCAATACAAAATCAACAACCATATCATATCCAAAAAAAACATCCCCATCCACATCCAACAACCAATTCGATATCGATATTACTACTCACCATCACTACCACATTCACCATCACTACCATTATCAATTAAGTGATGTGTCTTAATTCCCATTTACGCTATTGAATTCTCCATCACCTTTAATTACTTTATCGATATCCTTCCCACTCGCTCACTCACCCCCGTCCGTACCAAGCCCTCCACACCAAATAAAAGAATTTCAATATCAATATCAATATCCTTCCTCACCCCCTCCAAACCTAAACCCCCTCCCCACACATCTCACCCACCACAACAAAAACAATTTAACATCATCATCATCATCATCATCAACATCAACATCTCATAATCCGGTGAGTAGTAATATTCTCAGTTCTTAGTTCTTACTAATCCCAGAAAAATGACACGCAAGCAATCCATTCCATTTTCATTTTGTTATGTAACTTGTAAGATGTAGACGTAAAATATAGCTAAATAACACAACCATCAAAATCACCATCGCTGTAACTACTGTATCTGAAACTAAGAGCAATACCATCCACCAATACCTTACACGCTACGAAGTATTCATCCCATGATGCCATCCCATCTCATCGGGTAAGGAAAGTTCTGTACTCCTTTCTTCCTAAGCCCACCCTCCTTATCTCATTCCATTCCATACGTAGCTCCCCCGCTCCGCTACTTCATTCCCCGTTGCCATCCCCATCTCAAACCAACAAAACAAAAATTCCCTGACTAGCTCCCCAACTCCTTCTTCCCAAACCAAACATCGCAATCTCTCTCAACGCAAGTATCCCAACCCAGCAATCTCAATCCATCAAAAAAAAACAAACATAGAAAACATTCACAAAACGGGTATCAATCTTTCCTCCCTCTCCCACACTCAAGCACACCCCCCAACAACCCCCCTAACAGAATCATACATCCCCTGTAAAACATGAGTTCTCTCCCCCGTCTGCGTATCAAAAGTATGACATCCTCTCATTGCTGCACCTGGTGGTGTGTATACTATTTTGTGGGCGTTAGCGTGTGTAGTTATTAAGAAAGGAAAGACAGAGGGGAAAGAAGGGAGAGAAAATAAAGGAAAAGGGGAAAGTAAAAAGAAAAAGAAAACCCACAATGCAAAGAAACCGCATAATCATCCAAGCTCGGATTTGCGATTGAATGAAGTCCCATCTGGATTTTTCTATATTAGCAAATGTATGTTTTATTTTATTTCAATTCTTCTTCCATTATTTCGTATCATATCAAATATTATGAATAAGCATCCCACTCCAAAGAAGAGAGAAACTTTGGGGGGTTAGATATATGTGAAAAAGAAGGGGAAAAAGGGGGAAAAATATATCAAAAAAAGAAAAAGAAGAAACTAACCTCATCACACATATAAGCCACCCTATCCAACCCATACTCCCTCACCCCCTCAAGTTGCATTTCTCTCTTTTCCCCCTGCATCATCTCCTTCCCACCATCAATCTCCCCACTAGGCATCACCCACCTCTCCTCCCTCAACCCCCCCCTCAGCACCTTCATCAAGCAATGACTACTCGCATGATCATGCACTTTACTCATCTTCCCCTTCGTCCAAACCAACAACAGCAAATTAAACACTCCCTCCACCTCCGCCACAAGATTCCTCGTATATTGTTTTTCCGGATTTGCAATCGCGAATTTCTGCCATTCAAGCGGATTTGATTTATATGATCTCAATAGTCTTGTTAAGGTTGGAAGATGTGGTTTTGGGGATGTGGTTAGGGAATGTGTTATTGAGGTTATGAGGGTTGCGAATGAATCTGTGGAGGTTGTTCTTGATGGGGATTTGGTGGTGTGTGTGGTGGTGACTGGGTAAGTTGGGAATCCTAAAGATAAAAAAGGAGATCGTTAGAAATCTATCTCACCAATCCACATTACAAGTACTGTACGAACCCACCCCCAAATCAATCAAAACAAACAAACAAATAAAAACAAAACCTACCTCTAGGTAAAAACGAATTACTTTCTTGACCAGAAGTAATCGATTCCAACGACGTAGCCTTCCTCGTCGTACCCGTAAGCCCACGATTTGCCAGAGCTGGAAAAAACGTAGATTTATTGATATTTGTAGATAATTTGGTACGTAAAACACGAGTTGCTGTGGATTTGATATTTGATGGTGGCATTTTGATGGATTTCAATGAAAGATGTCAAATCAAATCACAAGTTTTTGAATGAGTTGGAAAATAGGAAAAAATCGTGGATAGATTTTGAAGTGGTTTTGTTGGCAAGAAGGAAGTGAAAGAAGAAGAAAAATGAGTATTTGAATGAATTGATTGAATGAGCGCTAAAATTCAAACAGGCAGTACATACTATTCATTAAATAAGTTTTTGTACAACCCATCCCATGATCTTCCCGGCATCGGACGGTCCGTCAGATGGTTAAAGAAGGTAACCTGCTCAAAGGCTAACAACCTTATTTCCTTCTTCTCATCCATCCCCATAGAACTTTCTTTCCCAGAATAGCCGTTGCCATATTTGAATTATCCGGTATGTAGTCAAAATATGTATCCAGAAACAAATCCCCCATCATTTTGATTGATATTCCCCTATTTTTTCATTTCAATTCGAAACATTCCAAGATCACATATCCGTAAAATGGTTTTCTGTTGGTGCACGCGCGTTTTCCCCCACAAATGTTGCGTAAAGTTGTGACACCGCCTCTTAGGTAAATCCTTGTGTTGTGTTATCATCTTGATTGCAACTACCATCATGCTCATCATTCAACTTCTCTCATTCGTCTAGATGATATCCCCCAGTGATCTTGCCGTGTTGGAAAATTCTTCTAAATGAATATCGTATCGTATCGAGTAAAAAAATGGTACGGTTCTTTCCATTTCTCATTTCGTTGGTTGTCACCGCCAACTTCGCGTAGTAGTTGATCGAAATTCTATTGGTGAAAATTGTGATTGAGCGGGGTATTGTAGAGTGTTGTGGATCCATTAAGTGTTATCTATTGGTTGCAGATTAATTTGAAAAGATAATGCCCCAATAAAAATCAACACCGATTGTTTCTCTAAATTTGTTTCTCTACATGCATAGAAGCATAAGAGGACAACATGAGAGACAAAATAATGATTGGAATAGTAAAGGAATATCATTACCATCTGCAACAATTGAATAATTGTGATTGTGATAGCTGATTATGCACAGCTGAGATGTTTTACAAGTGTAGAACATCCAAGAAAAAGAAAAAGAAAAGGAGGAATTGAAGATGATTGCATCTATGATAGTATGCATATATCGTGAAATGAGTACAATTGAGTAATGAAAATACCAAGCGTCGGCAAGAATCAAGGATTAAACCATGAATGGAAAAGAATGCATCCGACTACGGAATACCTTCAACTTTCATGTGATGTACATCCATACTTTCCTCTTTTGAAGATAGATAGATATTGATCGAAAGGAAGGAGTAACCTAACTTTCTGCCATTCAACTCAATCAGATACGACGGCGGCGGAATGCCCTCAATCTTCATGTGATGTACACCCTTCTTCAACAACAAATAAGTTGATCCAAAGTACGAATCCATCCAACCCAACCCTTCAATCCCACCTCATCCACCCTAACAATCCAAGCCAACCAAAAGAAAAAGTGCACTCACACTCACACTCCAACACCCAAAACCACAACAAAAAAATCCATCAATCTCAATTGGCCAGTCCACTTGAACCAATCACCATCCACCATTCAAAAGAAATAGTGGAACCCCATCAATCCCATCATCCTCATCCTCATTGTCCTCAAAAAACAATGCAAAACCTCCCCAAAAACCACTCACCATTTCCTTCAAATTCGTATCTCTCAATCTCACCTTTTTATAACAAATAAAACAAAAATCAAAAAATTCCATCGAGGGAAAAATGTTTTCCTTATATTTGTTAAGCTACCTATGAAAAATCCACGCTAATGAACACCAGGGCGATGATGCCTTTTCACGTGAGATGAGGGAATTTGTGGCTTTCGTCCGTAGTTTTCATCCGTGGCTTCAATTTGTGGCTTTCGTCCGTACTTTTCATCCGTGGCTTTGATTTGTGGCTTTAATTTGTGGCTAGAAATGTGGCTTCAACGCAATAATTCCCCCAACCAATTAATACACCACGGAATAAACAGACTTTTAATTCCGTAACAAAAAGAGTAGAGGAAGTTACTACTATCTGTTGCATATCTACAGTTAAGCTTAAAAAGATGGCTTGATATTATCCTAGTTAATACTTTTTAACGTTGCAATTTTGATATGCCTTGTATTCCTTATTACCAACCAGTCCGTCCCAATTGAAGTTGGTGATAATGGTGTTGGTTTCCTAGATATTAGAATTATATCGTAAGGGAAGAATTGAATTGGATGATGGGTAGGTACTAGATAGGTAGTTATTGGTATTGGTGGTTAATTCGATAGTTTGGGAGTTGGTTGGAGATGGAAAATTAACTGTGGTACAAACACTGCACCCAACACCGAGTTAACAGAGAGACGATAATATGTGGTAAATACATTCTACATTCAGTTCTTTTATTCCATTCCTAGTGAGTTTCATCGATTCGCTATATATAACGTTTTTACAATCGTATCTTTCATCATATGCTGCGCTTAAATGCAACACAAATCCCCAAACTCCCAGTACGTAGTGTATATTGGTATTTCGATCATCGCATGAGAATCCAACGCCAAATCAAATCCAAAATCTCCATCAGACCAACCTCTTCACAACTCTCTATCACAAACACCGATATTATATACGTCGCACATACATTGCGCTTCCGAAGGACAGCTGTAAAAAGACGCATTAGCATAATCCTATCATCATCTTCCGCAGAACCCAAAGACCGCAAAAAAAAACTAGTAAAAGAAGAGTAACTCACAAAACATCTTCCATCCCAAACCACATATGCCAAGTATATTCCAACACTCTCCCCGCCGTGGCACCACTAACCCCCGTCTCCAAAATCCATCTCCTCAACCCCTCATAAACCTCTCTATCCCTCTTCAAAATCCTCTCCTTCGTAACCGCAAACGTACTACAACACGGCGCCGCTATTTTCTTCGGTACTCTCCCCATCTCCTTCTCAATCTCATCTTTATGAAAAACATTAAACTGCACCAAAACACTTGAAATCACCACTTCCCTTGGAGACGAAGGTGTTAATTCATGTAGCGGTTCTGCCAACGCGGAGGAAAGTAAAATCAGGTTTTCGCAACCGGGTAAACAGCGAGGAGAAATGTAGCCGTGGTGAAGAATAGTTTCAGGATGGATATTTTGGAGAGCCAGTGCGGAGGGTTTTATAGAGTGCCAGGTTTGAGCGGAGTCGTGATGGAAGAAGGAGATTTCGGGGAGGGTGTCGTAGTTTTCGATTATGAAGGTTAGGATTGTGAGGGCTGTGGGGGCCTTTTTTAGAGAGATGGGTGAGGTGTTGTTGGGGTTATTGCTGGTGAAGGGGATACTGGTGTCGATTGTGTGGAGTTCGAATGGCTGTTTGTATTTGGATGGGAGCCAGGAGAGATCGGATGAGCTTGTTGTGGGGATGATTAGTTTGGCAGAGACTAATTGGTCTGATGTAGATGTGAGGATGTAGATAATAAAAATTATTAGTGAAAGGCAGCCGACAATGACTTTGGGTGAAGAACCAAGGAGTGCCATGATGAAAACAATTGGTTCGAATCTGAGTGAATGATTATAAAGAACGATTGACGAGATGAATTGAAAATTCTCATCAATCAAGACGGGATGAATATGAATTTATACTTATCACTAATGATCCCTTTTCATGAGATCAGACGGTTTGACTTGCTTCAGATTTTTACATTCATCGAATCAATTGTTATTGATAATGTAAAATCTGAAACGTGGGCGGACTTAGATGAAACTTGCTTCGGGGGAGAAGTGAGCACAAAAAAAATAAGAATCTCCGATATTTGGGAATAGCTTCATATTCCCTTATCCACTATCGAATGTATCATATAAGACGTGTAGTAGTAGAAAAGATTTAAGCCTCATATTATTATTTCGTCTGATGTTTTAGTTGGCGCATCACTCAATTCACGAGTTTAGTTTAGAAAACGGGAAATGCCCAATTTTAATTAATTTATCTTTTTTTAGAAGCACCACACCCTTGTCCGAAATCTAACGCCGAGATCCGTGCTTCACGTGTAGATAAGATAAGATAATAATCCATCCAAAGATTTTGACTCCACCACATCACATCACATCACATCACATCAACCCTTATTCCAACTACTCTCTCAAATTTCTCAACTACTATACCTTTTCACCACTCCCATACTTCACAATGGGATTCATACGCACAGCAATTGGTACTGTCGCCCTTAGTACAGGTGGTGCTGTTGGAGGTTGGTCTTTTGTAAGTACGCTGCTTATTGCATTCTTATTGGTATTCCTCTTCACTTCAAGATTTACCCCTCATTCACAATTTCCTCACCCCTCTGCCCTCATTTCCAATACCTCCTACCAATCTTCTCTTCCTCCCAACCTCAAATAACAACCCCCGGGTGGTTGGGTGGGGGAGGAAGAGGATAAGCATATCTATCCGGGCACGTTATGTACAGGCGCGAGTTGGGGGTGGGAGAGAACTTGAAGGGGGTGGAGGATAAGCATATCGATCCGGGCATATTATCCACCCCCGCTCAACTCGCATCCCCCCTTATCATTCCCCTCAATCCTCCCTCCATTTACAGCTCACTAACACACCCTCTCTCCCGCAGTACACCCGCAACTCTCATTTTATCCCCCTCCTCCCTAACGACCCAATCCTCTCATCCAAAATCTACAAACGCAACAATCCA
>JWJB01010689.1:0-13653 GCA_000812895.1 Rutstroemia sydowiana
ACTCAATACAATTCCCCAACAACAACGCAGCCTCATGCAACAACTCCCACCTCGTCTTCTCAAAAACCGATTTCAACACCATCAGCATTCCCGTACAACCATTAAGCCCCTTCAACCCCTTAAGATCCTCCGGCGATTCAACCGCCCCAAATCGTCTCAGATAATTCTTCATATTCCTCACTTGATCATCAAACGAATGCGCAGGCGGTACATACCCCTCCGTAGGACCTTCCAACGCAAATCCATAAGACCATACAACCAACGCTGCGAAATATAGAACCCAAGGACGATTAAGAATAATATCATCGCGCGCTGAATACTCAAAAGTTGTATCATCATAAACTTGAGTTTTAGAGTTTAAGGGAAAGGAAGACTTGGGTAGCAAAACTGTACAAAGGAATTGCAAAGCGTAATAAGTTGCATCTCTAGCTTTTGCAGTTGGTGCCCAAATATCAATCATGAGTCTTTGAGCACCAGTCAAATCTTGAGATCCCATGGTACGGCCTAGAAGACGTTTTGCACGTGCGAATTTTTGACAGTCGACTATGTCAACGTGTGATGCCATGTGTGCTAGATGATGGAGAACTATTCGGCTGTCGAATACGACGTTGTGTTCTTTGCTCGTATATGCATAGGGACCTGTGGGAGCCTCTTGTTGCCGTGCTAGAGATCGATCGAAGTCTTGTTTCCAGATATCGAAGGCTCTTGTTAATGAACCTCGCCACTTGTCTCGACCTCCAAGAAGAGGTCCTATTGAACTCACTTGCAAATCACGTTGGTGCATATGCCAACTTACGCTCAAAAGCCCCGCCATCAAAATGGTGCGACCGAAGGAATTGGTGCGGACCTCTTGAGCGTTGAGTGTTCGTTTGAGACCCTCCAAGAATGAGATTGGCTTTAATCCATTAGTATGAAGACTATTCTCCAACCGGCCAACTTCTGCACTACTTGTAGCAGTCCAAAGTGCTTCGTCACAGGGTAAGGGAAGACGCATCTCATGAGCAACCATGACAGTGGAATGGCCAAACATGGTTGCGTGCGTGGAATCGATGACAAAAGCAGCAAAGGCAGCCCTTCTGGTAGCTTCATTAGTAATCCAATGATTCCACCAGTCGTCAGTATTGAGGTCGGAAGTTGAAGACTGTCTGGAACCATTGTGGCCTTTGTCATCTCTCACGCTCGGAGGAGAGTCTAATGCAGACTTTCCTATAAGTGAGCTACCACGACGCATTAATGTGATCGTGGTAGCGTGGTGGATGTGGGCTCTCTCGTGAAGAGCTCTGGTTGAATACATTTTTTCATATAATTCGAGTAACAAGAGAGCTTGGAATACCCATAGTTTTGCTGGAGGCTGAAATTGACGGTCGCTGAATATTTCCCATCGAAGATGCAATGCTAGGAAATTCGATAATTCCGCACCGGCTTGAGTTACTTCGTAACCATGCATCTTGTCGAGACACGATGCACCAATAGCCATCATTGCAATCAGTAAAAGATTCGGTGTCTTATCTGGTGAGAATGTTGGTTTGTGTACTGTTGGCCTTCTTGTTAGCATCATTCATCGAGGAACAGATTGAATCAGAAATGGCTTACAGATTGGTACGTGGTCACTGAAATGATACCAATAGCTACCGATATAGGTTTGCATCATCTTGCGACTCATCATATGGCTATCTTCGCTGCGATCACCGTCGAGCAGTGCGTCCTTCTGTTTCAGAGCTGGGGAATGATCCGTTTCATTGAATCGCTGTTTGATTAAATCAACTATTTCTTGACTTTTCTCTTCTGATAGCACACTCTCTGGTAAGCTAGTATCGAGAAGACTCGTTACAGCCATCGGGTGATGGGGCTGCTGTGATGGTGGAGGATAAAAACCTCCAAAGCTAATGTCGTGGGTAAAGTATGGAGCATAGTGTTGGGCCGCGGCATCGGTGTAAGTGCTAGAAATGTTAGCAGAGGCAAATGGTTCTCGATTGTTTTTGAATGCTCACTTTGAGTATGGTTGTGGGGCCATCATTCCCATTGGTGACTTGATCTCATTGTTCTGAGTGAAAAGATATGCTACGAAATCATCTGGAATTGCACATGGGGACCGATTATAGAAGCCATCACCACCGAACACTGGCATTGTGTTGGCGGCAACCATCTGATCCAAGAGCATCATATCTGGACCTGATTGTTGAGCCTGGCTGTTGTCGGTTTGATAATCCATTGTGACCGGCGTTTGGAAAGATTGATTGGGGTCACGGGATGATGGTGAATGAGTTGCCGCTACAGTTGCAAAACTTGGCGGAGGTAGAGTAAATGGGGTGAAATTCTGTGGACTCATATGAAGACTATTGGTTTGAATACCACGATAACTTTCGTTACCAGATGTTGTTGCCGCCGTCCCATAGGAATTGATATTCGTCTGGCCAAGAGGGCGCGTAAAATCAAGCGGGTTGATCGGGTTAACGTCGGAGTTTCCAAAGCTGGCATGCCGTTGGCCTCTACTACCCGCCTTGGCTGGAACTACATTTTGAGTTCTTGGGGTAGCATCGGCCTCCGGTCGCTTGAACGTACCCGCTTGTGGAAATACTTCGGCGCCATTAGTGGATGTTGAGCCAGCATAAGTTCCAGAAGATGTATTAGTTGTGGGTGAGTATGATGTTGGCCTACTTTCTTGGGGTGACTGGTATTGAATTGAGGTTGTTCGTGACTTTGTTGGAGCTAAGCTGGGTCTTAACACTTCCGGGGAGGCGGACCCATGAACAGGGTGGGATTTTCCAATCTGTGGAACTGGGGTTCCTTGACTCAATAGTGAGTCTTTCCTGTGTAATTGAGAGCCCCTAGCAGTATGTCGATCTTTGTGCCTATTACACAAATCCTGCCTAACAAACGTCCTCAAACAACCCTCAAAATCACAATTGAATATTTGTTTTGGGGTATGGTTGAGCTGGTGACGATATCTGTGATTATCAAAAGATTAGTAGGAGAAACCCTTAATGATTCCTGGATATGAATGAAACTTACAAATGCTCCGCCCGAGAGTAGCTCTTTCCACAAGCTTCTGCAGGGCATTCAAACTTTTTGTCTAACCCCTTCCGACTCCGTCTTCGTTTTCGTGAAGGGCCATCCTCCCCAGAAGAGTGAATTTCTGTAGTTTCTTCATGGGCAGTTTCATCCCCATCATCGTTTTCTGTTTGCGCAATGCGACTTCTTCGTCGCCCGCGATTTTTCTCATCGGTTTCTCCACTTCTCCGTTGTAAATTAGGGTCATGCACCTGCGGCATGGCAGATGTATCGATTTGGGTCATAATGTTGGTCGTTGTTGTAAAAGCAAGAGGTTGTGTAGCTAGGATTGAAGTCATAGTCTCATGATGATTTGTTTCCAATACGGTATTTGAGAGCGGAAGTTATATTCGTACTTCGGCGTGAGGTTACTTATGAACTTTGCGAGATTGTGGTCTGGCGCATTTGTGGCGATATCACTCTATTATTGGCCGAGGTCAGAATGAATCAAGCTGGCGAACATGTTCATGAACGATGGTTAGCTAGCCATGGTACACAGCATGATAATCGACTACTTGTGATGTTGAATATGTGCTGCAAGCTCTCTGGTCGATATCGAGTAGCTTTATGTCTGACAAACAGATGATGGGGTCGCAACGTGGGAAAATGTACTGTATGAATTGCTGAAGTCATGCACGAAAAAGCGCGCTGGCCCTAGAAGGC
Organism: Rutstroemia sydowiana; assembly: GCA_000812895.1. Lineage (NCBI taxonomy): Eukaryota > Fungi > Ascomycota > Leotiomycetes > Helotiales > Rutstroemiaceae > Rutstroemia > Rutstroemia sydowiana. The sequence continues at coordinate 3,715 of JWJB01010689.1, forward strand.
AGATTGAACAACACGCGCATATGGCGTTTGGATTTGAATATAGGCAATCGGAAGGAAGGAATAAAGTAGTAGTTGTAGGTTTATATTTGAGAATAGCTTAAAAGTGAAATAATGAAGCTTTAAAAACTATGTTGGCTATAAAAAGAAGTGCTTTTTGTACTTACTCGTTTGCTTACTACTTTTGTAAGTTTATTTGGGAAATGTGGAAAAATCGGGGGCAAAAGAGGGGACGATTTTTGGTAGTTAACTCTTTTCCCTTTACTAGGTAGTATTTAAAGACTCAAGTTTCTTTTTTCTTTTTCCTAATAAAAAGTTATACCTAATATTTGTAGTATTTCGTACTATGTATGTATTCGTACTACAGGTACTACTGTATCGAACAGTCTGGGGCCGAAAGTTTCTTTTTAGCGGGCTTGCAGAAAAGTTGGGGGGTGGGATATGAAAGTGGAGGTGGAGTTCGTTGGCTTTGCTTTGCTTTACTTTGTGGAACACAACTTGAAGTCGTAAAATCTTTTGTTTTTTTTTTAGCTCTTTTTACAAGGAAGGAGTTCTTTCACTAGTAAAGGTCTAGGTTACTGTAGCCGGCCAAATGATCTCAACTCGTCGGACCGGCAAAACAAAAATTCAAAATTTCGGATAAATCTGATTTCTTTTCTTTTCTTTTCTTCTCATTATTAAACAATATACTTTTTAATATACTGATACCGATATGGAAGATATAAAGGTATTCAGCTGAATTTTACTATGAAAATACCCAATATATCGAGTGTATAATTACTCCGTATCTCCATATATAATAATAGATGATGAAAATTTGTAAAAGTTCTAGGCCTTTTTTTGATTTCAGTGCCTTTCTGATTCTCGAGCATCTCGAGTACCATATAAAAGATGAAGATCCATGCCTTTACTGGTACCATTACCCAACCCAGGGATGTAGGATGTAGGATTTGGACTTTGAAGCCACTTTTACTAATCTATCAGCTGCATTGAAATTTGGTACTCGTATCATAATTAATAATTTTCTTCTTTTATAGGATGTCGTTGTCTCCTGTCTCTTGTTTTGTTGTCTCAACTGATAGAGGTCTATTTGCAAAATTAAGAACTAAGGAATTTTCTTGATAATAGGTACTGGTACCTCGAGGTCTTAATTCAAAATTTCCGAGAATGTACTCGTACATATACTACTAATTTACTACTACACTATGAATAGCTTCATCCATCTCCTGTAGCACATATGCATATACTCGTAATGCTATGCATATATATCCATGTTGAAAGTTTGGAATATCGTGAATAAAACTCCACAAGAAAAATTGGAAGAGCCTTGACACTAGACAGGGTGATGTGGTAATTGCATCAATAATCCGTAGAGGATGGATTCGATAGAATTAACCTGATTTTCTTCTTCTCCGAAATGGATGGATGAGCTTTAATTTTGTCCTTGTGCCGGATTCCGTTTTCACGTTATTGTAATTATAACTTGTATGTTGGGTAGGAAGGTAGCTATGTATGTACCTGTTATATCACACAGATATTCCGTACTAGGTACAGTACTTAAGCAAAGTGAGTAAGTATATATAGGTATATATATAGGTATATATATATGTATATATAGTTGATCAAGGTCGATCATTTAAACTTAGAATACATAAAAAGCTTCAATCGAGGACTAATAACCTGCCAATACTAATATGATCGATATTTCATCATTTTACCTTCAGAAGGCTACTCCACCAGCTCTGCAAGACAAGGCTTCAAAAACGTTTTGTTGGCAGTGAAGAAAGACTACCAGTACCAGTACCATAACCAGTACGTACTACTAATAAAGCTTATCAGAGGTGGATTAGCTCTGTGTAACCTTGATAGTGGAACAATCTGGGGTAGGTAAAAGCTAGGTACGGCAACCTTGACCCTCTGGAAATAAAGTTTAATCTCACTAATTTGTGGACTTATTCTCTTACAAATAAATAATATTACTGTACAGTACCTTCTAAGTTCTTTCTCTTACTCTTTTTCCAAGTATTACTATCATATAATCTTGACCCATTTCTTCATTGAATATCTTGCGAACCATACTTTGATCAAATTTCAATCGTTCAAATTTCACGAGCTTGCCATTATCGAGTTGTACATAGCCTTCGTCATCTGTCGCCATGGGAAAACCAGCCCGTCCGCAGCCTGATGATTCAGAGGCATCGAGCACGAAAGAGAAAGCGATTCCAAATACCACAAATGGAAAAAACAGACGCACAGCAGCCGCAGCTACCGGAGGAGCAAATACTGCACCTGCTGCAAGTGCTATAGCTGCCCCCACTTCTGGGAACACCAATCCAGAGAGTACCCCTGGTGTAGGTCCTCGAGAAAATATCCATTATTTGGAGTACATCAACTAACTTTTGGCCTTTAGATCCAATGGTCGAGTTTTGATCCCTCAGTCCTTCATGGATATCGATATGAATGGAGATTGGATACACCCCCGGCATTCAACAGCTCGTTCAATCAGATTGTTCTGTCTCGATCACCCATTGGCCGTATGTCGCCCACTATGGCTAGGAAGAAAGAGCAGAGAAGGCAAAGCAAAGACCAGTTAGCCAATGCTGTTCGCAAGCATTTTAACGGCGTAGGAGTTATCGAGAATGAAGTTATAATTGATTTCTTATATAAAGTTCGACACCAAGGTCCGTTGAACATCAATTTGTCTACAGATCTTATTATACCAACTTAATTCACAACAGACAAAAATTTCCGAATCTATTTTGCGCCACATCTACAACAACGTCCGCGGTGATAATTATACGAATTTGCTAAGATTGGGGGGGCTCTGGCATTCAAATTTCGACAATGAGTGTGTGAAGTGATAGTGATGTCAACGTATGGAAATGTACATGGAGTTAAAGGGTTTAAGAACATTGATACCTGACGGGTTTGGTTTTAGTTTTGGGATGGGACACAACGAAGCACGTCAAGGGAAGAATTGTATAGTTTGGTGAAGGAAACGTGTGGGTATCGAACTGCACATTAATTCAATGGGCTCATCTGTTTATATACAATAATGCACATTTACAAAACTCCTTAGAGAAAAGGGTACACAATTGATGATACTTTTTGAACAAGGCTTTGTAATCGACTTCCCAGCGTTATCCCCACCCAGCCAATCAGCGTCATCATATTTCTCCGCCTTATTGCGAAGAGAAAAAAAAAGTTTAGAGCTTTCTAGAACTTTAGAACATTTTTTTCACCCACACATACACTTGTTTACTTCCTATACAATTCGATGTTGATATCGCATACATGTTAATTAATTTACTGCGAATATGAAAACAGGGACCGCAGGACTTTTGTCGAAGGCCGCCACTCCATCTCGAATTATATGTTCAGCACCCGCGAGCCGGCATCGTCCTTTACGAGATGAATCCTGTAGGGGCTCGCAGATACGAACGGTCTCATCAATTAGCGAAGTGAAGGATCGATACAGGTCCCAGCAAAGGCTAACGTTGGGAACATCACAGAGAAGGGTGAGTGTTTGTGTCGATGTAGTTCATAGCGGAATTTATGCTGATAGAATCATTCTTAGCTTTTCCATGCATCATCGAGATTACAAGCCACAAAAAACCCATATGAAGTACTTGGTGTAGATAAAGACGCTTCCGCATCTGCGATCAAGAAAGCATACTATGGTCTAGCTAAAAAGTTCCACCCCGATACGAACAAAGATGCAAATGCCAAAGACAAATTCGCAGAAGCACAATCCGCTTACGAACTGTTGACAGACTCACAAAAGAGAGCAGCTTGGGATCAATATGGTTCGGCGGCATTCGACCAAGGAGCTGGACCTGGACCTGGACCAGGACCTGGAGCCGGCGGTCACCCATTTGGGGGTGGAAACCCCTTCGCAGGAGCGGGAGGTGGGGGTTTTGGCGCAGATTTCAATTTTGAGGATTTATTCAAAAATTTTACAGGAGGAAGAGGGGGCAGGAGTGCAGGGAGGAATCCGTTCCAACAAGAGGAAATCTTGGTAGGAGACAATATTGAAGTCCAAACCAAAATTTCTTTCATGGAGGCTGCGAAGGGCACTAGCAAGGTGATCAATATTACTCCGTTGACGACTTGCAAAACATGTACCGGAAACGGTATGAAACCAGGGACAAAACGGTCCAAGTGTAAGTCTTGTGGGGGAACTGGATCCAAGGTGCATTTCATGTCTGGTGGTTTCCAGATGGCCTCAACATGTGGTGCATGCGGCGGCCAAGGATTGTCAATTCCAGCAGGCGCAGAATGTAAAACGTGTTCAGGAAATGGTGTTGTGCGCGATCGCAAGTCTGTTAGCGTTGATATTCCTGGAGGTATCGAAGATGGGATGCGAATGAGATTAGACGGCCTAGGTGATGCACCGGCGACTGGTCAGGCGGCCGATCCAAATATGCGGACCCAACCCGGTGATCTTTACGTTTTTGTCCGGGTAGCAACAGACCCTAAATTCAGTCGATCGGGGGCAGACATCCTATATACTGCGAGTATTCCATTGACGACGGCACTATTAGGTGGCGAGATTAAAATCCCAACCCTAGATGGAGATGTTAATATCAAGGTTGCGACGGGAACCAACAATGGGGATAAACTCACACTAGGGGGAAAGGGAATGAAGAAGTTGGAAGCACGAAGAGGGGCAACTGGGGATTTGAGAGTCGAGTTCAAAGTCAACATGCCAAAATACCTCAACTCTAACCAGCGAGCAATTGCGGAAATGCTTGCTGATGAGATGGATGATAAAACTGCGAAGCGCATTATGAATGTCGGCCGTTCTTCGTAAGTTCTTATCGTTCTATTAAGCTCTGGTGGATTCTGATTGAGCAGGTCGTCATCTGGATCTGATGCTGGGGGCCATAAGAATGAAGGATTCCTCAAGTCTGTCTGGCATAAATTCACAGATAATTCTACACCAGGCACCAATCAAAAGGGGCCCGATGATGGAGATGATAAACCCAAGAATGGATCGCAATAACTAAAAAATCTGCTGTACAACAAAACTGGCATATAATTGCTGAACTGTATGAGCATAGCGGGGTATGGATGGAGCATGGCGTCTTTCAAGAGATTCAGATTCAAGAGATATGAATAATGGCTGTTAATTTGATACCACCCATTTAGAATATGTTTACAGCTTCATATGTAGTTAGTTGTACAATGAATGATGATCTCAACTCATGTCTATAAACTTACAAGACATTTATGTTATTTCCAACTTACCGCAAAACTCATCACGGACCAATTGGAATATTTTAACCCCTCCTCATCCGAAACTAGTTCGACGGGGTGAGATGATAAGTATGGGACATCCGAATATTTCTACCAATGAAATAATGGTACAATGGTGGCTGTCGTGGCGACTAATCAGTTGTGCACCACTCACACCAGTCGCACCTACATAATACTGCATAGGTACTTACCTAAGTATAAAGTAAGTTGTATGCCATGAGATGAGCCCAAGCTTGTTTCTATAGTTAATAGAAAATGCTTCGTATCATCGATTTCCAAGTTAAACAATAGGAAATTAGTTGTACATCCATCCGTTATGATGCCATGCCGTTTCTCTCATATCAAGAGCCGGGCGCTTAAGGTATACACTGATACCCTATGGATTGATGCGACCTATACATGGTACAAACAGTATGCGCAACTATCTAAAAAGATTTGTAAAAGAATCTGGAAATGATTCATGGTTGATAGTTGGTGATAACCTCCTTTTGGCTAGGAATTCATCTAGTTTTCGATGGAAATTGCTAGGTAGTTATATACAGATGAAGAAATATTAAAAGAATATAAGATATTGGATATGATCCTCCTTAAAAGAATGCCATGAATTATAATAATTTAATACTCGTATGTTTTTATTAATATATCTTGTACCAAAGTCTAGAAACCTTTACCTAGGTATAGATGTGGTACAATACAGGTGTTACAGTAGAAATCATTTGTTATCATACAGCGCTTATCTATCTCACCTCACTTAAAATATCTGGGCCTCTTGAAAGGTCGCAGTGCAGTTTAAGTGGTAGGTGGTGGCTTCTTAGTTTTATGTACTGTACCAGTACCAGTAAATCCCGCTGCGAGGCAAGCAAGGAAGTTAATGAAGCAAGTGCAAGGCTCCCTCTATTTTCACTCTCTCTCCACTAACCTTACCTGAACTTTGTGTGTAATTTTCAGGCTTCATTATTCTTGTTCCACATTCAAAGCAAGCACAAAATAAATTGAATGTAGCTTTGGTCAGTTTATTTAAATTTTACTTCAATAGAAATTTCAAACTTCTTACAGTCTGGCACATTTAATTTATTCAACACTAAATAATGAATTTACTTACTTTCTTATCCTTATATGATGATGCTACGATTTAGTGAATATTTGCGCAAGGACCGTATCATCATCTCGAGATACTTTGCGGCCAAATAAAGTAACGACAACTCTCTATTCAAGATTAACCCCTCCCCTCCTCTCCACCGTCTTTTTTTTTTATCCAACTTCGTCCTATTTCAGTGAATCCGATATCATTGGCAGTCGCTCTGTCAACCACTCAGGACCAGACTACATATACTCCATCATAATCCCGACGTCATTAATCGTACGTACCAAGAGATACTGTTAGGAGGATTAAAACGTGCAGGTCGAGAATCAACTATTTAATTGTCAGGATGCAAGCACCAATGATTTCGGCGCCTTTGAAGGCTACAAACGAGATAGATTGGATACAACCTCTGAAAAACTATATCAGAACGACTTATGGAGACGACCCAGAACGATATTCGGAAGAATGTGCTACTCTCAATCGACTACGACAGGATATGCGGGGGGCAGGCAAGGACAGTGCTGCGGGAAGAGATCTTCTCTATAGATATTATGGACAGCTGGAGCTATTAGACCTAAGGTTTCCCGTGGATGAAAATCATATCAAAATCTCCTTTACTTGGTAAGATCATCCACGAAACAAGAACATATGGATCTTTAATAACACTGTTGCTAGGTTCGATGCGTTCACACATAAGCCTACTTCACAATATTCCCTGGCGTACGAGAAAGCTTCGATTATATTCAACATTTCTGCTGTGCTATCATGCCATGCAGCGCATCAAAATCGATCAGAAGATTCTGGCCTCAAAACAGCATACCACTCCTTTCAAGCATCTGCTGGAATGTTTACTTATATCAACGAGAACTTTCTCCACGCACCATCCACAGACCTTAGCCGTGACACTGTCAAAACCCTTATACAAATCATGCTTGCTCAAGGCCAAGAAGTGTTCTTAGAGAAACAAATTGCCGACGGAAAGAAAGTAGGGTTATTAGCAAAACTTGCAAGTCAAGCAGGTTATCTGTATTCTCAGGCGCTCGAAGGAACTCAAGAAAATGTCAACAAGGCCATTTTCGAGAAAGTCTGGCTTCTAGTAGTACAGGTAAGCTGTCTCACACTTCCTGCACAATTGCTATAAATCCACATCGAGTGATTGATATATGTATTTATGATCTATTGCTAATGCTGCACAGATTAAAGCAAGTTATATGACATCATTGGCTCAATATTACCAAGCGCTCGCAGACGATGATGCAAATTCACATGGTGTAGCAATTTCACGATTACAAGTGGCAGAAGTCGCTTCCAAGGATGCCAACAAACTTGCAAATAGCTTCCCTGGAAATGTACCTGCCAATTCAAATTTCACAAGTGAAACGGGCACAAGTCTCATTGAAATTAACCGGCGTCACCTCACTAACGTCCAGGAAAAGCTTGCTGAACTCACCAAAGACAATGATTATATATACCATCAAACTATACCCGCGGAGGCCGGTCTGACGGTAGTACCTAAGTTGCCTGCAGCCAAAGCAATACCGGTCAGCGAATTATATGCTGGCCAGGATATTCAGCGCATTACAGGACCAGATATCTTTCAAAAGATAGTGCCAATGGCTGTGACTGAGTCTGCAAGTTTATACGATGAGGAGAAAGCGAAACTTGTTAGAGCAGAGACAGAGCGTGTGGAAACTGCTAATAGTGAGATGGCTGCAAGTCTGGATTATCTGAGGTTACCAGGAGCACTGCAGGTTTTGAAAGGTGGATTTGACCAAGAGTTAAGTGGAGGGGACGATTTCAGGGGCTGGTGTGATGACTTAGCTGGCCACACGTCTCCCATGTCAACTTTCGATTCGCTCAAGGCCAGCAAAGAAGCTATAATAGCGATACTGGACAAAGGTAGCAAACAACTCGACATGGAAGAAAGCGTCTGCGAAAAGATGCGATCGAAATATGAAGCTGAGTGGACGCAGCAACCTAGTTCAAGACTAACTACAACGCTTCGCAACGATATTCGAAATTACCGAGAGGCTTTGGAAGAGGCAGCGCGTAGTGATAATCAACTCTATTCCAAAATATGCCAACACGAGGTTGATTTTGATGAGATGCGATCCGCCGGAGAGTTGGGTGAATCAGACGTTCTGTTCCAGAAAGCCCTGATCCAAGTTGGTGGAAAGTCAAGAAATGCCGGGAGTCCTAACACCAAAGAAGGAAATCTTCTGGACGATGATTTTGATGATGGTAAAAAGAGTGTTACAGAACAAATCGCCAAGGTTGAGGAAATCCTTAAGAAGTTGAATCTTGTTAAGCGTGAGAGATCACAAGTGCTAAAGGATCTAAAGGAGAAGGTTTGTGCGGAATATACAACTTGACATAGCCTCACTAATATCGTCTAGGCACATAACGATGACATCTCACACGTTCTCATTTTGAACAAGAAATCAATTTCAAATTATGAAACGCAGCTATTTCAAGCGGAGCTCGAGAAATTCCGTCCACATCAAAGCCGTCTACTCTCTGCTAATCACAAACAATCTTCACTCATGAAGGAGCTAACATCTACATTCAACAATCTCCTGCAAGATAAACGCGTCAGAGCGGAGCAGAGCAAATACGAGACTATAACCCGACAGCGAACATCCGTGATGTCCAAGTATAAGAGAGTTCATCAAGAGTTCTCGGATTTGGAAGCAGGTCTGGAAAGCGCGAAACATTGGTATGAAGAGATGAAGGATACCGTCGATAGCCTGGAGAAAAATGTTGAGACATTCGTCAACAATCGTAGATCAGAGGGGGCTCAGCTCCTAAATCAGATCGAGCAGGACCGAGAACATAATGCTAACGGTCATGCTGATAGAGAGCGTGAGCGGCTGCGGGGTTTGATGGAACGAATGTCCATGGACCCATCCACTTCGCCGTCATCGAGTCAGCCACCTCGCAGACAGTCGGCATCTCAAAATAATTCATCTCCATCGACAAGATATCCAGCTCAGAATTTCACTGGACAGTACCAAGTAAAATCGTCGCCCCCTCCTTCACAGACGGCGCGTTCACCAATACCCCCTTCATCCAATGGAGGGTATCATCCCCAACAGCAGCAGCTCATCGATTTCCAAGTTAAACAATAGGAAATTAGTTGTACATCCATCCGTTATGATGCCATGCCGTTTCTCTCATATCAAGAGCCGGGCGCTTAAGGTATACACTGATACCCTATGGATTGATGCGACCTATACATGGTACAAACAGTATGCGCAACTATCTAAAAAGATTTGTAAAAGAATCTGGAAATGATTCATGGTTGATAGTTGGTGATAACCTCCTTTTGGCTAGGAATTCATCTAGTTTTCGATGGAAATTGCTAGGTAGTTATATACAGATGAAGAAATATTAAAAGAATATAAGATATTGGATATGATCCTCCTTAAAAGAATGCCATGAATTATAATAATTTAATACTCGTATGTTTTTATTAATATATCTTGTACCAAAGTCTAGAAACCTTTACCTAGGTATAGATGTGGTACAATACAGGTGTTACAGTAGAAATCATTTGTTATCATACAGCGCTTATCTATCTCACCTCACTTAAAATATCT
>JWJB01010690.1:0-19882 GCA_000812895.1 Rutstroemia sydowiana
TGAGAGGGATATGTTCTGTGTTTGTGGTTGGTGGCAGTTGTAGGGCGGGATGCAGTATCGATGTGATTGTCGTATTGAGGTAAGGATGCAGGAGCTTCTTCGAATTCAAGGGTTGATGATGTTGGGATGTAAGAATTATGGTCATGATGAGAGGGATATGTTCTGTGTTTGTTTTTTGTAGCAGTGGTAGGGCGGGAAGATTCCATGTGATCCTCGTACTGAGGTAAGGAGGCAGGAGCTTCTTCGAATTCGAGGGTGGATGAAGTTGGTATGTAAGAAGTGTGGTCATGACGAGTCTCTGGATATGTTCTGTGTCTGTGCTTGGTAGCAGTGGTAGGGCGGGAGGATTTCTCGTTCCGCTCGTGATGATAATCGGAAGAGTCGTCTGTGTATCTGTGTTTATGGGTAGAGCTGTGACGAGAGGATTTGTCGTTCCGATCACTGTGGCCATGATAATAGTGGTCTGTGTATTCGTGTTTGTTAGAGTCGTGGTAGGTGGATTTGTCTTGATAGGTATGACGTTTGCGATGTTTTGGTCTCTTCTTCTCCTCCACTATCCCATCTGTGTAGTGATACCCAGCCTTTTCCTTTTTTCTTTCCTTAGAATGATGTACGCCCTCATCAAACAACACAAGTGACTCATTGTCATTACCGTTATATCTATCCCTAGCACGGTCACCAGCTGTATGAGTCTTCCAAGTCTTAGCACTCGGATTTGCACCACTGCAGTATGGATCCCTTGATGGAATGGCATCGGGATCAATGACATTTGGCCCATCCCAAGATGAAGGACGAGCAATAGTTTCGACAGATGTTCCACGTTGCTCATAGAACTTGTTCGAGCAGATGATTTGAGGAGAAAGACTGCGTGATACTTCTGGGTTGGCTCCGTATGCGGGATCGGTGGAGTATTGTACATGATGAGGAGAAAGGCTGCGGGTCATTTCGACGTTGGGATCCACTTTGGCAGGATATAAGACTAGGGATGTATCGGGATATGATCCATCTGGCATGCTGCTTCCTCCATCGGAGAGTGGTTGAGAGCGCCGTGGTCTGTAGGTGACGTAGTGGCGTCCATAATTGGGGATGTCGCGTGGTTCTGCGTGAGGCATTCTGAATGAGTCGGTTTTACCTTTGAGAATGATCTCAATGATGGGTAGAGCTGAACAGGAAAAGAAACGACAGATATGACAATGGAAAAGACGAAACAAGAGAAAAGTGAAAGCTTTTAAAGACGAACAACCTTCCTTGGGAGGCAAGGAAGGAAATCAAACGTAATGGAAACTCGGTACTTAGCTTTTCTATTCTTTGGATGAACAACTGATGTAATCTAATTGAATGTGATAGGGTGAGACGACAGTTTCGAAGCCAAGATGATTCACACCGCAAGTATACAGTGGGTGAATGTGCGAGTTGGCAAATTGCAGACAATACGATACCGCATAAATTATTCTTCCTATCCTTGATAGTAACAGTCGTGACTTGAGTAAATATTTGAGACAAAAGAGTAACACGCGTCGAACTTCCAATAGCGTTATGCTATTAGTAAAAGAAAGATGAAAGATGAAGGATTAAGAGAAATAAAATTGCCCCAGTCCTCTTGGGCAGAAATCAGAGCTATATAAGGTAGAGAGCACCAATCACCCATGAGTTGGTAAAGCTTGCAGTTGGAAAGTTGTGGAGAAGAATGGGTCGACCAACATGGTTAGTATACTGAATTTTACTCTCAATATGCCATGAAGAATTTTTTTTCCGCTGACATGGTCGATCTGAAGGCCAGAAGGAAGTGGCAGGGCGGCAACAACTTTTTGTTTGTTGGAAGAGGATCAATTTGGGAGTTTTTGGTTGGCAATGTGAAGATGTAATAGAATTGTCTCTATTGCTATAATTTTGAATGTAAGCCATTGATGGGATGAAATAGAATATAATATTGAGTAGGTTGGAAGTAAATAAATGAATTGTGGTAATGTTGGTGATGGATTGAATTGAATGATTACCTAGATATTCTGTCAGACGCACGGACCTCACCTCCTGCCCCCAGAAAAATGGAACACCGGGAGTCAAAATCCTTCCGCAATGATGCAAAACTTTTCATTTGCAATTGAGGCTGACAATCTACAGACAATCTAGACTGGTACTTGAACCTTGTAAAATTCTCCCAAGGTTAGAATTACAGGCCGGCTGAAAGAGAGATGAGTTCAATTCCCTGAGTAATGTGTGGCAAGATCTCTGGCATTGCCGGTAGAAGTGTGTATCTGTACAAATGTTGAATAATCACAATCCTTCAAACATTTGTCGAAATCGCACATGGGAGTTGCTGGTGGTATCGTTTGCCCTGAGTAGTTTTGTTGAGTTTCGAGTGTACCGATAGAGATTTGCAACAGAATCCTTCAACCCCTTGTCGTTCCTCTCTCGTTGAATCCGTGAGAACTGGAGTAAAACTGGGCGTTTCCGACATGAATTATGCATATGCATCGATATGTGCTGAAATCGCCCTCGCATAATAATGCATATACACCGACACGTGCTGAAATTACCTTCACCTGAACAATACATCGACATGTGCTAGAACTGAGTTCGTGGAACTATGCATATACCCATCGACGTGTGCTGGAATGTGAAATTTTGCATTGCATTGCATTTGTTCCTTGTGACATTATAGCTTAGCTCTCGTAGATCCTTCGTGTAACACATCGTCAATCAACTTCATTGCTTGAAGCAATCTCCTTTCTTGCATCTTAGGCGCAACAACTTGTATGCACAGTGTTGTATTAAGATAAATTCTTCTATCGATTGTGTTCTTGGTCCCTGAAATTCGTTAGTTTTAGGTAAATTAGATGGGCAGTAAAGCAACTTACACAACTCCCTATTGACTTTATCCCAACTACCAATTGGCTCGCCGGCGGTAATTTCGCCCTGCAAATCCGCCTCATCGAAATACCTCACTGGCAGCGTCCCAGCTGGATAATCTAAAAGAACGAAGCTGCTTGTATAGCTTACACCATTCCATCGATCAATTGGCGGGGTTGGATGTGGAGCAACGGGACAAATAATCGCATCAATCAATCTATCCGTCTTAGGATCTCTCCAGATCTTCAACATCTCTGTCTCCAATTCAGCTTTCTTCGCATGTAGTTCCATCAACTTCGAAAGGTCGATAGGAGGTTTCCTTCGTAATCTAGTGGAGAGCCATTCCGTAAGAGGCTCAGATGTCTTCTCAAGTAGATCAAACATGGAATTTCCACCCTCAATGCCGAAGAATGAATTTGCAAGAGATTGGCATTTTTTGAACGCTGGTGCATCAATTTCAATGACTTCGTATCCACTCTGTTGTAATTTCATGACCGTCTCCTCAATCACATTGTTGGTAGGAGGTAGTGGTGTGATAAGCCCATCTGTTCTAATGACTCCGATTAAGGGCTTGTCCTGAATTGAACCTTGCTCTTCCCATACGCCATACGCAACTGATGGATCCCTTTCCCATGGTTTTGTATTTGAAACTGCTTGTAAGAACAACTCGCAATCTCGTAGACTCCTGGCAAGCGGTCCTGCACTAGCTGGCAACCCAATATTCGATACTCCAGGTCTTATCCCTCCTTCCAATCCTACATATGGTATCCTCTGAGAAGAAGGTTTAATTCCATATAACCCATTACACATAGCCGGTATTCTAATACTGCCACCGACGTCAGTCCCAACCCCCAAAACGCTTCCCCTCATTGCCAGTAGAGCCCCTTCTCCCCCACTACTTCCGCCGGCTGTAACTCGTCTATCCCTCGGATTCAATACTCGTCCAAACAAATTATTCTGCGAATCTAACGCCATTAAAGTCTGCGGCACATTTGTCTTGCAATAAAGCACCGCTCCAGCATCAAGTAGTATATCCACCAACAATGAATTATCCTTCGAGGGATTCTTTGCCAGCGCCGCTATCCCTATGGATGCATCGTACCCACGGACTTTGAACATGTCCTTTAATGAAATAGGTACACCATGTAAAGAACCTACAGGATTTCCTGTGCGTTTGTATTCGTAATCTAACCACTTTGCTCTTGCAATTGCCTCGTCGAAGAATATTTCCGTTAAACAATTACACACCTGCTGTGCAATCGCTGCGCGTTTGCAAAATGCGACGGTGACGTCTTCAGCAGAGAGGACACGCGAACTTAGAGCTTGCGCGAGCGAAGTAGCATCGTAGGATTCGGTGATAGAGAGTTCGGATGGTGTCAAGATGCCGCTTGTACGGGGTATGGAGAGTACATTAATGGTGGAGGGTGGTGGAAGGGTCGAAAGGATCCATGCTGGTGGAATTCGTGATTGTCGTTCCTGTTGTTTCGAAGTCGCAATCGCGCGCCATGGAGTCGGCGACGTCATTTTGAGGAGAAGGCTTCTCTTTTGCGAATTTTTCGTCTTTTTCTAGTTTTTCTTTCTCTTTTGCGATTTTTTCGTATTTCTCCTGGCTTTTTTGGGTGGTTTGTCGTGTTTGTTTTTTCGTCTTTCTTCTGGATTTTTGTTTTGGTACGTATAGTCCTTTTTTCATAAGAGCTTGTACCCGTCGCATTTCAACTTCTATAGGATGTCGATGACCGTCCGCATCCCAACATCTCCATTTAACCTTTCCTGTATCAGGATCTCTTATGGGAAAGCCTGGGGGCTTTCTGTACATACCGAAAAAATGAATTTAAACAAAAGTTATCAACATCTCTGAAAAGGAAGATTGAGATAGTGGTGGTCGCGTGTATTGAAAGGAATCTGGGGAGCTTGGACTTATGTGTAGATCAGAAGTGAGTGATTGTTGTTCCAAGATGCGGGGTGCAGTAGTATGTAGAATAAAGTGATTACATAAACTTATGCATCTCATTCATAAATACATAATTCGTTTGTTAGATTACTTCCCTTCAATTTTACTACTCTTACCACAACCCCGTTACAATAATTCATCACCTTTTGCTATTTGAAGCTGTGCTGTTTCTAGGGCATATTCGACATTGTTATTCCAATACCACTTCCTCAATCCCGATGCCTTTTCTCATGCTCTTATCATCTTCCATCGGATCTATCGACATCCGTATCTTCATCTCTACTCTTTCGTCGCTATCGCAATCTTCTCCTTCGCTGTATGTTCTTCTAATTGATATCGATTCATATCAGTGGTATGAATCCAACCCATGAAAGATGGGATCAGGATCAAACCCAAAAGAGTTGTGCACGTAGTAATAATTATCGGCCGTTTTCTGAGTCAGATTATATCATGCATTCCTTACATATGCTGCAAGCTGCGAAGTCCGGCCCGAGTCTTTAGTGAAAGTGTCATCGCCGATATCTTCTGAGATACGGCATATAGCGATATTAAAGTTTTCACCCGCTTGGCCCTTATGGTGTTTTAACTTTACTCGCGATCCGTGAATTCGCTCATCAATTCGTTTTGTACATTTTGCCTTCATCATCTAGAATGGATTTGATTGCCGTATGCTTGAAAGTGATGGCGATATAGACATTATCTTGGACTGGTTCAAAAGATAGTATCCTTACGGTGGACGGGATAGCAAACCTAAACCCTAAGAGCTCGTCCGAGCAACATGTCCGAAATCGAAATTCAGATCCAGAAAATTCGATCAAATTGCCGTTCGAGTGGCGTTCGCATAACACATGTTCAGACGTGGATAGATTTTTTACTCAGAAGCTTAAACTATGCGAAGAAGTTCAGAAGCAATACGGGATGCAAAAGATAAAGATACCGGTCTCTGATAAAACCAAGAGATTAGCAGTATTCTAACTTTGGAAGGGTCGAGAGCGTGCGTATCTGACCCCTGATTGAGCATAGCTTCAAATCTTAACAAAGTTACAATCTTTTCAAGTACCGTACTCGTGCACGGCATGACATACTTTTCATCCCGCATATTGTAAGAAAAATCAACAACTTCGATCTTCAGAGCAGGTGCCTGAACGGGGACATAGAATTTGGATATCAGCAAATTCTATAAACATTAATGCAAACACTCTCTATAAACCTAATCCTGTTGCGAGATGCTCTTTTCCGATTGTGGTGCCCCAACAGGGCTTTATAAAAGGAGTGAGAAAGAACCTGTACCAGCTAATACTTCACTACCACCACAATACCTTTTGTGGTTTACGGTAACAGAACACCAGTCAAGATGACGATCACACAAGATTTGCGAGAGACACTCTCTCCAAAAGCCAAAGTCATATCACCGAATGACATGGGATATCGAGAGGCTATTAGACGTTGGGCAGTGACGGCCGAGAAAGAAGCTGTATGTCTCGAATGAAGATCTATACAAAATCATTGACTTACAATTTCAAGGGTGTAGTTGTCTTTCCAGCCTCTGCGGAAGACGTCTCCAAAACCATTCGACTTGCCAATGACATAGGAGTTGAAATTGCAGTTGTTGGCGGCGGACATTCCTGCAGTGGGATCGCATCCACTCAAGGCGGAATCTCCATCAACCTCGCCCAAATGAAAGAAGTGTCCGTAGAACCCGAATCTAGGATGGTTATAGTGCAAGGAGGTGCTATATGGGAAGATGTCGATAAAGCTACTATAAAGTATGGAATTGCTGCAGTAGGCGGCACGGTCAATCAAACTGGTGTCGGTGGCTTGACACTCGGTGGCGGATACGGATATCTGAGCGCTGCTCACGGCCTCGCAATTGATAACCTCTTATCGGTAGAGATTGTCCTCGCCGATGGACAAATAGCCACAGCATCCCCGAAAGAAAACCCCGGTCTCTTCTGGGCCATTCGAGGTGCCGGTTCAGGATTCGGCGTCGTTACATCTTTCGTTTTCCAAGGTCACGAACAGAGGAACCCAGTATGGGGTGGTGTGCTTGCCTTTCCTTCAGAGTCTCTAAAACCCATCATCGAATTCGCCAATGGAATTATGAAGAGCTCCAAAGGAGAATCAACAATGATGGTGGGATTTTCGTCGCCGCCTCCTACCAACAAACCTTGTATTTTGACTATAGTGTTTTACAACGGACCGATAGACCTGGCCAAAGCTTGTTTCGGACCATTACTTGATATGAATCCTATTTTCGACAAGACTGGTATTATGCCCTATCCTGAAATGAACGCTCTACATAATTCTAGAATTCCGGTTGGTGCTCGACGAACAATGAAAGGCTCGACATTTATGCCTCCAATGAATCCTTCGTTCGCAGAAGGTATGTTTGATGAATATACCAAACTTATTACCGAAATACCAGATGCGAGCAAAACTTTCTGTCTTTTTGAGTTTATCAATTATGAGAAAACTCTCTCTGTACCACAGACAGCTACTGCGTTTGCGAATCGTGGGCCTTGTGGTAATATGGTTATGGTAGGTGCATGGACGAAGGAAGAGAATGATGGTGCGGTTAGGGAGTGGGCGAGATATATGGCAGGTTTGGGGACAGAGGAATTGTTGAGAAAGGGTGCGAGTCGTGAGGGGGTGGGGGAATATAATAATTATAATGGTATGTCTTCCCTTCATATATCATGTGTTGAGATATTCTAGAACTAATCTGTATTCGGGTATAGGATTGAGAGATACGACTACGAGGGCAATATTTGGTGATAATTATGATAAGTTGGTGGAAGTTAAGAAGCAATTTGATCCAGGGAATGTGTTTAATAAGGCGCATAATTTGTTGCCTGGTGGTGGTGATCATCTTGTTCTTTAGGTAGGTAGAGGATATCTTGGGTCGAAGGACCTGTTTTGTTGTATATGACTCTGTTGCACTAGAAAGTTCACGGTTGTGAGTCAGTTGCTATTATAGAGATAAATAAAAAGCAAAACTACTGAATATTATCATGACGCATTGCCAGCGCAATAGAGAACTAGAGCAGCGTATTTTGCTCGAGTGTATAGAAATCAGTAGAATGTCTTGATTACAATGGGATGAATTTTGAAGATTGGATAGAATAGAATATCCTCGGATTCGGATCGGTTTTGATAAATTTCAAATTTAAGCCTGTAAGGACTGAGATCATCTGTCTCAGATGATCTGAGAACGAAGGGTCTTGGCATATAAAGGAGATTATCGCTAGGCAGGGGAGAGCACCCACGGTAAAGGCCATAGACTCGTTGAGCTCACATGCCTGTAGCTTCCTTCTACTAACAGAACAAGCTTTTTGGATAGTGTGTAAATAATTCTCCTATTCGGTAGGTTTCATTGGTTGGGTATGCTGTGGGACTTTATGATCTTGTATTCTGAGAAAACCTTGGTCAAGTTCTACTCAAGATGACATTTCTTTAGATTTCGGTGTAGTTGGAGGCTCCCTATCTCTTGTTTACCTTACCGCAAGGTGAAAATATGTGGTTATTCAAACATGCTGATAATTTTGTGTGATATCTTTCCTAACTTCTCAAATAAGTTTCAAAACCATCACATATAAAAACGTCCACGACGCGTATTGTGGTCCATTTAAGATTATGATATCGATATAAGACCTACCAAGCTAGTGAAGAAACGCCCAACCACTCTTTACTATTATATACCGAGCGCGTATATATACCGGGAATAGGTCGGCACTTATTCTTTGACAGCGGATGGTGTGATTTTTATGGTCAAAGCCCCCATGGGCGACGACGCAATTCACAATATCCCCACTTCTACCATACGATGTTGCTTTTGTTGCATGTCTGTCTATATTAATGATGCAGATCAGTAGATCTAGAAGATATATTGAACGAAATAAGGTAAATCATTATTGGGGGTGATAAGGAGGAAAGACGGAAAAATAAATTATCTTCCTCTCAACGGGGTAAACCCTCTTTGTGAAATGTATATTTAGTCTGACCGCTATAAGAACCAATCGAAATCCTTGTATTCGTTAACAGCATGACTTTTTGGGAATTGCCCTTTCTGATTAGGGTCAATCATTCCTAATTAGGTCGGCATCTAATACCAAATGTGGATGTATCTACCTAGGTAGATAATTAAGCTATTTTCTACAGGGTCGGTCCCGAAAAGAAAGCTAAATACGGAATTATAGTTGTACGGAAGAATTGAAGAGGAAGGATAAACCCCCACGATTTCTTTTATCCAATTTTAATAAATTTTGCTTGCTACTTTTTTCACATTCAAGCTTCATTTATGCATATTCAATCTTGAGTCGTTGCCCTACCGATATTTCTTGGTAAATTATATCGTCTCCGAAATTAGAATTCGTGGTGGATAACCTAGTTAGGAAACGATCTTCACAGACGCGTTTACTATTTTGATCATTAGCATGTCAAAACTTGTGCAAAATCTGTACTGGCGATCATTTATTATCATTATTGAATATTGTACTCGTCATCTACATCAGCAGCAAGTGCTCCTTCCTATAATGTTTCTTTTGTAGCGTCAAGGTTTCTCGTGAGTTCGAGTCGTGTGCTGCGCTGCTGCCAGGTCTAAGCATATGCGAATGAAGATTTTATGTACGCTGACATCTAAAAATACCAATCTACCATTCTGTGCTGCAGAAAGCTTTTACGGTATCGAATAACAAGATGTTCCTCGAATCTTCAGCAAGGCCCAGCCAGTCAAGATTTGCATCTAAGATCAAGATGGATATTTGCAATGTCGCTGATGCTTGAAGTCAGATCAATCGTGGGAACTAGCTATATGCAGTCATACACGCTGTTGAAATGACAAGTCATGAGGCTGAATACTGGGAATGAGGTTTGGGGTGGGGTTGCTTCTCAATTCTCATTGCTCATTGACCAGTTGAGCTTGGGCAGATAGCTCACTCCCCCCACCTTGAAAAAGGGCTCCACATATATCAAATTTGATGGGGGAATTTTTCCGTACATACAGAGTACCACAGTATTCGTACACGCGCTAGCTCAGACTATTGGCACACTAGCTATATCAATATCCACTATCGTGCTTGATGCCATTGATTGATTGCAGAAACCCCCATTTCTTACCGTGTAGTGTAAGGAAATAACCGGTGAAGTCAATTTGTGAGGTGCGTACCGGCAACTACGGTACAGTTTCCAACAAACTTCAATGGAATAATTCCAAGTACCTGCCTGTTTGAGCAGGCATTTGAGATTTTTGACATTGTAGTTACATAAAACATTGTTATTCTCTGGGGGCTTGAGTTTGTTTTGTGGGCATTATGTTGAATCTAGTCAAAGCTTATCCGTGGACCGTCTCAAATATTTCATGGGGTGAAGTCTACACCGTCAAGAGATTTGGATCGTCGAAATACGGGATTTACTGACGGGTACACTATCATGGAAGCCCATGATCGACAGAGCCCTATCGAGGATTCCGCAAGAAGGATACAAAGTAGTCGATCAGTATGATATTCTGCAGGGTAATTGGCTAGTAGATAGCAAAAACAGTAAAGTAGCCAAGCTATTCTCAGGATTCAGGAAGCTCATCTGCATATGTATATAAGACTACGATCACAGCCACTATCGTGAACTTTTTCTGCCAGCTCACTGTCCAGTGATCCATCGTGTGCAAAGTCATTCTTTATATATTCGCGCATTTTTCTGTCGTTTACATATTGTTCATCCACATTCGTTATCATGTTTTGGTTTTTTTCAGCTCTCGTCGCGGCGACTGCCGTTCTTGCTGCACCAGCAGATGTGCCCTCAACGCTCTCCAAAAGATGTGTAAACAGCGCCAGCGATCGTTCGTGTTGGGGTGACTACGATTTGTCTACCAACTACTATGAGACCGTGCCCGATACAGGGGTGACAAGGGAATACTGGTTTGACATCCAAAACGGAACAGCTTCACCCGATGGAATTGAACGTGTCGTCTTAACTGTTAATGGCACTTTCCCTGGCCCTACGATCATTGCAGATTGGGGAGATACTGTTGGTAGGTACTTCCTTTCGTATCTGTTGACCGGTATCTAATATTTTGTTCTCTCAGTCGTCCATGTCACCAACTCGATGCAAAACAACGGCACTGGTATCCATTTCCATGGTATTCGTCAGCTGAACAATAATGCCATGGATGGTGTTCCATCTGTCACTCAATGTCCTATTGCTCCAGGTGATTCTTTCACATACACATGGCATGCATCTCAATACGGTTCCTCATGGTACCACTCTCATTTCTATGTCCAGGTATGTTTAACTCTCTGCCATACCAAGTATTGGTTTCTAACGTCTTTGAAGGCATGGGATGGTGTCCTTGGTGGTATCTTAATTAATGGACCTGCAACCGCAAATTATGATGAAGATCTCGGAACTCTGATGCTTACCGATTGGTCGCACACGACCGCTGATCAAGTCCTTCTAACCGCCATTAATGGAGCTGTCAGCATGGAGACATCTTTAATTAATGGAACCAACGTATATAATAGCACTGAGGATGTAGAGACCAGCACCACTGGATCACGATTCGAGACAACTTTCGTCCCTGGACAAAAGTATCGCATCCGCCTTATCAATGGCGCCGCATCAACGCATTACCGGTTTATGATTGACAATCATACTTTGGAAGTCATCTCTGCCGATTTTGTCCCCATCATACCTTACAACACCACCGATATCAGCATTGGAAGCGGAGAGAGATACGATGTTATAGTTACAGCCCTTGATGAGGAATCAGCCGGCAACTTTTGGTTAAGAGCCATCCCGCAACTCGATTGCTCCAAGACACCAAATGTTGACAATGTCCTTGGTGTTATTCGCTATACCGAGAGCGATGGTGTTACATTAATCGACAGCGACTCTGTTCCGGAAACGACTGCATACGATTACACGGATTCCTGTGTGGACGAGACAAACCTAGTACCATATCTAGCACTCGCAGCATCCGAAACATATGAGTACAAGGACAACGAAACCACCTCTGTCGTCAACGGAGATAACTCTGTATTATGGTACATGGGCGGTACATCATTCGTCTCCAACTGGTCATCCCCTAGCGTAAAGCAAATCTACGAAGCCGACGGTAACAACACCTGGACCACAGATCAACATGCTGTCCTCCTACCCGACGCAGACGAATGGGTATATCTCTTCATCCAAACCTCATCCGCACAAGCCCATCCAATCCATCTCCACGGCCACGATTTCTGGGTTCTTGCAGCTGGAGATGGAACCTACAACTCAACTGTCGATTTGAAACTTGTCGATGGTCCCAGACGTGATGTAGCTATGGTACCTGGAAATGGTTATTTGGTGATAGCATTCTATACTGATAATCCTGGTGCTTGGTTACTCCATTGTCATATTGCGTGGCATACTTCTGAGGGATTTGCTATGCAGTTTGTTGAGAGAGAGTCGGAAATACCGGCGCTGATGGAGAGTGCGGTTAGTGCTATGGATACTACTTGTGCGAATTGGGATGCGTATCAGACGGCGGATGAGGTGGTTCAGACGGATTCGGGGGTATAGAGATGGCTGATGGATTTTTAATGACATGTAATGGTAGGAACTTGGTTATAATGTAATCTTTAGTATATAATGTATATAGCACGATCTAAAAACGATTAAAAATCTTAAAATAACACCTTCATGGCTTCCCATATGCGACGTGATCCATTTTGCTGTTCGAAATGTTCAAGACTATAAGTAGATAGTACAGCTATCTGGTCTTGGTTAAGCAGGAAATACACTTGAAACCCAAGAATACTTGTATTCCTCCAACTAGAACCAAAACAATGACAGAGTCTAATATATCCAACCGCCTGAACAGACATGCGAACAGGAAAGTAGTTACTGTTCAGTGAGAAATGTATATAATACATTACCCGAACAGCTAGCAAAACAATACAAGAACACATCTGCTCCTTCCCTATAAGAAGCTGGTATTTTCTCTAGAATTCATCTTCTCTTTTTTCATCATCACCTCCATTCAAACTACCAAGATACACAAGCAGTATCACAAGTAGTATCACAAACCACATAACAAGTAGCAAACCCAACAACAAAACAAAATGTTTGGACTATCATTCGAGGACCTCATTGTAGGTCTCTTCATCCTGATGGACTTTATCATGTTGTACTTATACTTGTCAGAGTTTCTCATGATGTGCTATCGGCTTGATCGAATCGGACCTTCTCGCGTATCTTTCGAGATTCGCTTGGATGGACAATTGCACATTGGATTTTCTCTACCAGTGAGATTTCTTATAATCGGCTTCGCTTTATTGGTGGTTGTGGTAAGTTTTATGGACTTTCTTGAGGGGGTTCTTGGGCTCTGGATCTGGTAGACGGTTTGAGGAGCTGGGAGAATTTCATGGCGTTTCTTGCTTTCATTTGAGGTGAGGAATGAGATAGAGAGGAGGAAATAATAATATAACTTTTTTTGGTAAAATATTCTGCCTTTTAATGTTCAATTGCAGTGAAGTGTTTTGTGAGTTCTTTGATTGAAATAAAATTTGTAGTCGCCTTGTAACTTTGTATCATATTAGGTATGTCATACATCAATTAATCAGTGATTTGTCAGGAATACAATGAACACTACTCACCTTGCATTGAGTTCTAATAATATATGCCATGCTTTTTCATACCTCCGCGCAGAGGAATGGTTTACTACAACGAAATACCAAATTAGTACTCAAAACGAAAATATCAAACCCCGCATTATTCAAACCCCCATTAACGAACAATATAAGAACAATACAAGAACACCTATTTCTCATCAGTACTCTACCAGTATGCTATACTAATCAAAATCGGTAAACTATCGGTCGGTATATTCCCACATCCGAAATAACCTTGTTCAGCACGTTCCAATAAGGTATATGTGAAGATATACCGAACCCATATTCATTCGACTCCGGTACTGTACTGTATTGTACTGTACCGTGGATATACCGAACCATGGTAACCGAATATGCTCGGCGAAGAAAATTAGTTTGAAGATCTTATTTTTGAGATGGAGGAAAGTTTAAGACAATTATGATGGTATTGTTCGGATGTTGTTCACCGACTTATTCACTGCTATTGTCTATGGAGGATTTTTTACACATTAGAATGGGAAATTCACTGTCTTGAGACGGGGTTTGTTTTCTGTCTATGTATAAATTCGCGATGTAACGCGGCTACGCCTAGTTCCCTTGATCCCCTTCCCGCCGTTGACCCCAAATTGTACCATGCGTGTGGATTCGCAGGTAAAATGATAATACTCAGACAAACATTTGTATTTGACATGGTATTGATTGATGTCATAGAGGGTTCATCATGCTACAACCTAATTGCTGGCTAGTTAAGAAGACTCTCGAACATGTCTATACCCCTACCATCACGACACTTCCTCTCCCAAACGAGGTAAATTTGCTAAATTGAAACCCCGTAGAACTTCAGTATCTCCCATCCTCTTTTATGCCCCCTAGCCCATTAATCTTTATCGGCCGAGGACTGCCCACGTTCCAACCACGTTCATCCCCAGACTCTCCATACTCATTCTCAAAACATTCGTGCTCACTATCGAAATGCCTATCACTTTGTACGTCTGAAATTTCCATCTCCGGTATCAGAGGTTGCTGCAGATGACTCGGATCTCCACCAAGCTCATTACTAACTGTCGATCGCACATCATAATATTCGTGCTCTTCTGTATATCCAACTGGTGTTTCATCCATCTGTTCAGCCTGAGAATCAAACGGCCCGAGTAAATGTTCCCGTTCACTATGATTATCGAGTGCTGCTTCCTCGTCGTGTATGGAAGCAGCATCATGATACCCAATCAGGCGATTTGTAACAAAACAAGCAAGTCCGAATACCGCGCCTGCAAATGCAAACATCCCAACCACAACACCCATCTCCATACCCTTCAACTGCGTTGGGCTCATTTCCTTTTCATTCGTTGTTTTCATAGTTGAGGTGCTCAAATCATGGGTACTCAAATCCTCAGTCAAAGCATTGAATGCCATCATGCCAGCAGAAAAAATAACAAATGCACCAAAGCATAGTATTTGTAGTACGAAAATTGCTTCTCCTACATTGATAAACTTTTGCAGGAATGTCGATCGTGTGTTTGGACGGCGATGGTTATGATTGTGTCGCTGTGAAACACGTAAACGCATAGTGCCGTAATTACGAGGATGTCGACGGAAACTGTGAAGTCTTCTGATTTCATGACGGTGCGAAATTGAGCGGCTGACGGTGTTGGTGTTGGGGTTATTCATCACTGTGGATTCTGGGATACTTGGGAGTACCGAAGGGATTCTTCTCTGAGTTTTAATCCGCGAAGGTATTGCAGTTTTGCGTAAAGGCGTAATTGCGGTGTTCACGGTGCTAGTGCTGTTTATCACTGTGGATTCTGGGATGTTTGGTAGTTCTGAATGGACCCTTCTCTGGGTTTTGTGCCTCGAAGGTATGACAGTTTTGCGTAAGGGCGCACTGGTGCGGTCCACGGTGTTGGTGATATTTATCACTGTGGATTCTGGAATGCTTGGGAGATCCCAATGGACCTTTTTCTGAGATCTTTTCTTTGGAGATGTGGTGACTTGGCGTAAAGAGGGTCGAATTATTAGACCAGGCATTGTTTTTATATCTTCTTGAATTGAGAATTGATGGTTGTCTGATACTTTGGATTGTCAAGATGGTCGTAATGAATTTTTCGAGGATGAGGAAGGAGTTGGAGATGAAAATCAGTTCAAGGAATGGCAGAAAGGCAGAAGCAGATAAATATATTTTCTTGCCATACAAACTTGGACTGGCGAAAGAGCCGTACAAAGCCGGTAAGTTTACCGTGCTCTTGTACAGCCCGTTGCTCTGGCTACCTTTTACTTTACCGTACTAAAGTGTGGCATTTCAAAAACTACCCCAGGTTTGAAAAAGGCGGGGGCGGGGTATAAATGAATATTGGTTTACTGTGTCTATTTGTATGAGCGGGTTTGATAGTGCACTTATGGTGGTTTGGTAAAGCTTGTATTTTTTACTGTTATAAGTGAATTGAGATGACGTCGTACTCTAGGTCTGAATTAAATAAGTCTTCAGGTCAAATGGAAGGCGAGCCATGGATTGGTACCTGATTTATTCACGGGAGGTTGCAGTGAATTATATGGAAATACGGATGGAGATATTAGATATCATTTGTTACATCTGTTGTGAAATATGTGAAGAAGCTTATATTCATTTCTAAAAATCTAGAAGGACTCATCCATAACACCTTCACATAGCATTGATCTGGCTAAATATATTGGTTACCGGGCATACATTTCCTGTCTCACATCTCCTCATAACATTGTAATCCTAGTCCTGATAGACTCTACCAACATCCTCCCATAAAATTCTTTCCATTATGTCCACCCCAATCCGGAGAATTGAGAACTCTTCCGCAGTTGCTAAAAGTGCTTGTGCCAGCCACCATGGTTCACTTGCCCTTCCCCCCGACCCATGAATCTCTTCCATTCAGATTCCCCGCTCCTCCATATCCACATCACGAAGAACCATCTGATTTCTACGAGCATCCCATTTCTTCACACCCCAATTGAGTCCTTTCAACATGCCCATCGCAAGCAATACCGCAAGGACTACAACAGCAAGTTCCAGCCCCTCAAGTTGCGCCATCTCCCATTGACGACCATGGAAATCCACCTTATGAGATTCAACACTCAAGGTATCATTAGACTTGATCAAACTATCGACACCCACCGCCCTATTCAATTCCTTCCAGTTGACGACGAGAATCGTACAAGTGACGAGAACGAAGCCGGTAATCAAGCAGATGCAGAAAACTTGCATGCTAGTTCCAGGTGTGTTTTCATCCTCATTTTCGCGTGTGGTTTGGGAAGGTTGTACATGGGGTAATGGAACCACGCGATCGATGGCCATTGTACGATATGTTGGGTCAGAAAGAGTTCTGAGCAACGGAGTTCGTTGTTGGTTGTTTTGATTCTCGGCCCTGGATGGTAGAGTGACGGTTGGCATTCGAAGAGCGAAGAACTTTGGAGTGCTAGCAGCCATTTTTGCTATGGTTTTTATCTGGGATCGATACTATTAGTTATCGGAAGATAATCAGGTAGCTTGGGCACAACACTCACGAGGTAGGTTTTTTTTGGTTGCTCCAACGAGGGAAGTCGATGATTGTTATCAGGTATCGAGTTGATTGTTTGAAGTGGTTGATGTAACGATCGAGATCGACGATGATTATCAGATAGCAAGTTGGTTGAAGTTCCGCTCAATGATTTTTATGATGAAGGATGGAAGAAGAAATTTGGTATGAAGTGGGAAATGGGCAGTATTATATAGTCGTTCGCAGCCATAAACGTACGCTAATATTCCTCTGCTGTACATCGCACATAAAAGTGACGTACGGTGGTTGTTCTCTTCATGTATGGTCGTTGTTCTCGCGACTATACCTTCAACAGTATCATCTACGGCTGCCTAACAGGCGCTAATAAACGCAAGTAATATCTATCGTAGTTTGATACTGTAGTCTATATGGAAGCCATACTTCGCGAGTTAAAGTAATCGCGAATTCACATTCTACTACGGCACCAATACCTAACTTGGGACGAATAGCTCACTTCACTTAAATTCAAGGTTATCCACCAGACCAAATGAATTCACTCATGGGAACCAGCTATAAGATGTATGAACACACCGCGAGTAGAGCAGTAGCAATCAATTTTTCACCATACAAATCAGGTGGTACACCACAAATATCTTTTCGTGGACTACATATATACAGCAGCCAACTTGCCATACAAATTCATCATCCATGACATAACAAACCGTACTTACTGCAATACTAAACTACTGTAGTGTAAATGCCTTGAGAGTATAAGTACCTTGTTTTCTTCTCCCCAAGGTCTCAAAGATTCTTCCTCCCTTCTGACATTCCAAAATTTCAAGAACTTCCAGATTTTCATACCACGATCTTCTAACCAAACAGTTCACCAGATCAGAGAACCACAGTTGACTCACTAAGGGACCGAGTAAATTCTACTCGTATAGGTCTAGAGCTCATCATACCAACCTTCGCCTACCACAAACTGTCTAATAATAGAACAAGAAATCATTCCAGATGTCTCAAGTACCAACCAAGATGTCCGTCAAAGCCGGTAAATCCGTCCAAACAACCGCCGATGCAGATCCTCCAAGCCAGTCAACATCGACAATCAACACTTCCACACCAATGAGACTCACCAAGTGGAAGACGCCAAACCGAGCACGTCTTCCATTCATAGTCCCACCAAAAGACCCAGGACCATCCACTCAACCAAAATATCATCCAACTCAATCATCATCAGCCATCAACACTTTTCCCACGAAGTGGAAGACACCAAATCGAGCACGTCTTCCATTTATAGTCCCACCAAAAGAGGCAGGGCCATCTACTCAACCAAACCATCACCCAACTAAGTCAAATCAGCACGATTCGCTAAGCAACAGAACACCTCTTCTTCCCCGCAGCACATCTCATACAACCTCATACACAACACCTCCAATCCCACCAGAACACTACTGCGAAATCCACAGTCCATTCGGCACCACCCGTGTACGAAAAGACGACCCCGCAGTCGCTCGCTGCAGATATGCTTTCGCATGGGCAATGTTTTATATGTTTATCTGTGTTTCTATCGTTATTACTATTTGTGCTATTTGGTATCCTTTGAATCCACCTGGTCGGAATCTACCTAGTCGGATTTTGGTGGCTCAGACACCGCAAATGCATCAGATGGAAAATGGTATGAGTGCTGATGCTGGACTTGAGTGGTATAGTGTGTTTGTGGGGTTGAGTGTCAGTCTTTCAGTGGTGTTTTGTTGTTTGGGGATTACTTTGCTTGTGGAGTTTTTGAGGATGAGAGGTTTGAGAGGATTGAGAGGGGGAGAGGGATGCAGTGATTGTGTGGTGTGATGGATTGGGTTGGGAGAGTTTAGGTGGGTGGTGCTGAGATAGAATGCTAGTGGAATTGGGGTGGCATATAAGGATTTGTGGGTTGAGAAGTTGAGGATTTTAGGGAATTAATGATTTATATTAAGGGTATTGGAGGATTAATTAAGGATGGCTTTATGCCTTTGGTGTTTTTTGAACTTATGATTAGTATACTACATCTGTCAATGATGGAAACTATATCCTTCTATTATCAAATATTTAAACGTGCCTCTATGGCTTTTATGGTGAAGTAAGATATTAGTGATATTCCATGCAAGAGAGATCGAGTATGAAGGTACCAGTGTATATAATGTCAAGTGGTGGTAGTATAATACTATCCGTAACTAACGCTACGAAAACTGCAATCCAATTATTATGTACAATCTACCATAATGTCATGTTTACCATAGCTACCTGCACTGAAATATCTAATACTGTCCCAAAATCCTTGCAATCGACCAATACCATGTTCCTCTCCTATGGAATTGAAAAAAACAACTTTATTTATCTGCCATACAAGTAAATAGCCATAGCGAGCTACAGCTCCAGTTTATCTATCAAGTACAGCAATAACGATATGGCAAACTATCTACGGTTCAAGAAGGTAAACTGCTGTATATGTTTTACGGTATGTTTTATATATAAAACCCCTTCCATGTTCGTTTCATGCTCCATCAACTTTCCAACCCATCCACTTTCCAAAACTTCAAGGGCTGGAGATCTACTTGAATTCTTGAACAAACCTTTCCCGTCGAGGAAATTCACATCGCGTTCGCAACTTGTTGCATCTTGAGAAGGTAAGATAGCTACCTCTAGCAGTCATTTTGGTTGAAGAGATATTCAACTAACGGATATAAGTTAGCACAATTCAAGAACCGTCATAAACAATGTCTCCACGACGATCACCATCATCATCCTCACTATCATCCTCCAACTCCGACCCACCAGGATACACCTCCCACCCTCCCAGTGTGCATGGTACCGGTCATTCCGAGGAAGCCACACCAGCCGCCCCCTCATCCCCGACAACCTCAACCCACAATCACACAATCATCAACCACATCACAACCATCTACTCCTCACCCTCAACT